>JAZGTJ010001309.1:2731-59762 GCA_036877575.1 Botia almorhae | reverse complement strand
TGTGTTTCTGCTGGCTAAAAGATTAAAGTGTTACAGTAAAACTGAAGTTTTGCTGCCACCTTTTGGAGTGATCGTTTGGTTCAATTTTAGGGATCGTGAACCCTTTGTTAAACAGTTTTGTTTGATTGTGTAATCAGGACAGATATCAACACAGCTTCACTGTACAATATGCAGCCAAAGGATCGAGAAATAACATTTCAGGTCTCCCCATTTATCGTTCAAAGTGTGTACGAGTATTGTACCTGCAGTATTTTAAAGCTAAATGATGGATGACTTTTACTTCATGGTATATAATGTATATGTGTAATATATAGAATCACAGTTTAAATAAAGAAATATGAAACATTGAATATTAAAAATATTATTCTGGAAATTGAAACTGCATAATATGTCTGTTGCGTAACAAATCTGTCACCTTCACTCAGCATGAAATATCACCTGGTTTCATAAATATAAATGGAATAATAACTGAATGACTGTTTAAAATATTAACGTTTTGAAATGTATTTTAAACTCGGGCTACTGTATCTGTAATTAGCAGCTTCAAATATTTGATTTCTTTTTAAAAAAGTAGCAAAAAAGTAACTTTGCCATATTTTAAACGTGTAGTACTTTTTCACACAACACATTTAAATTGTCAAGCCTTTACAGTAGCAAAACAGTAGTTTAACACTGGTTATGCCTTTTTTGATCAGTGTTACGATCTGTGTTACTAAGCATAACACAGTCTTCTCAGCTAAATGAGCCTTGGCTGGTAGGGCAGTGAATGATGGATAGTTCTGCTTCAGTATCTTGGTTCTGGTTAAGGACTTGCTGAGCTCATAGTTTTCTCAGTTCTGTTTCAACAGACTTTCTGCTAGATGAACTAGATGACACTGCGTTTCAGATAAGGATGTGGGTCTGTGAGTAAGCCACCCTCAGATAAGATGCAATCAATCAAAAGATATTTTTCATCTGGATTTTTTGGCAAATAAAGGCTTGCTGTGATGAAATGAAAGGATATTAAAGGAGGATAATTATTTGCATAGTAGCAGTTTTGAACCATTTCCCAGCTAGTAGGAAACTCAGAACACTGGCTTATGTGCTGTAAAAGTCTCCTCAACATTATTAAAAAATGTTCTTGCGGTATCAATTTGAGTAATGTTCTTGTAACATTGTGTAAAATGTCTGAAAAACTAGACATTGTGAACATTCCTGAAACATTCAGTAAACATTTTAACGTTTTTGTTGAAAAAGTTTGGTAAATGTTTTTACAACCTAAAATTGTTAGCTAGGTTATTTTTAGCATAGCTGGCCACTGAAGGGATAGATCACCCAAAATAAACATTCCCTGGCCCTCATGCCATTCCAAACACAAGGGCTGTCATGTTTCATGTGGAACACAAAATGACAAATGGTAAACTTAACTCTGAGTAACCTTGAACTTACACATAAACTTGAAAATGTACAAACGATTATTGTTTTTCCAAGCAATCGTGGTCTTTTGGAATAACGGAAAGCGTAAAGTGGATCTAAATGGCGGACACTCCTGCTCGGCCTGCACTAATCAAATCAAACACTAGATGTCTCGCTCTCCCCTGATATTAAACACTGTTAGCCGAGCACTTTCCAAGGCATGTCACTGCCAAATGTCTCCCAGCTGACAGAAGCACTGTTCCTGTGTCCTACATTTCAATAACTAATTTTTTTAAGGCTGCATAGATCTGCAACACAGAGGCCAGGGGAAATCTAAAATCCTTTCCAACAAAAGAGCAGCATAGTATTCCCATGCAGCCGTGGGTTTGCCTCAGGCCCAAAGTAAGTTATTAATTCCCGACATCTTGTCATGGAAGACCATCTCCAGTAGAGAAGCAAATGTGGACTGAGTCCCTAGAGACATAAAGCATCTGTGCCGATTTGTGTAGTCCACACAAAACAGAACGCCACAACATTTTTATTTATTTATTTACTTGGATACCAGACAGAAACAACTTTATTCTAAATAACTGTAAAGGCCGTGTAGGTGATCTTTTCTCGTATATATTGTGTTATGCTGGTTTAAGGTCTCTTCACATCCTGATAGCAATCAGTAAGTACAGTGGTCCATACATTTGTGTATTTATATACATTCTGTGCATGATGTAGGACCATAAAATGGTTCGCCCAATCGTTGTATTCAGTTCGAATGCAATGATAGGATGTCCTACTTGCCTGTCAAACCATGTATTTGCATATCTCGGTGTACTTTAGTGGGAGGCGTGGCTTTGGAGAGTGCTCTGAAGGCAGGGCCTTGCTAGCCTCTGCGAAACTTCCTACCCTACCTTTAAAATGCCATACCTGCATGTTGGGTCACTAAGTCTCTGTGTAAGTCATTTATATTACCACTAAAGCACTGTGACACTTTTAAACATTGCTGAAGTGTACCTAGCATTAATGGGTCAACCAATGGCACAAGTTTGCGATCAGGACCGCATGTTTGCTTGACCAGTGGCAGATGGTTCATGAAACGTTTTTTTAAAATAGCAAAGAAATGAGAGTGACCAATATTAAAACAATGAATCCACCACATCTAACATTACTGGAGATAGAAATTGATTTATTTGAAACAAGTGCTCTTGGCAAAACAGATTATGCCTTTGTGTTAAATTCATATGACAGTAAATCAAGGTGTTTAGCAAGCATTCCAGTTTTAGCATAAATGCTAGTTCACCACAAGTAAACAAATGTCACAACAGTCCAATGAGATTCCATCGTCCAGCTTATCTAATGGCATACAGACAGCCATATGCTCTGGTTAGAGGGAAGCATACCAATTCTGCCTGCTGCTTGTTTTTTTCAAGCTCAGAGAGCACAGCTTGACGACTGTTCAGACATCAGACGTGAAGCTCAGTTTTTGAGTGGGACCTTCAACAGAAAGACAGAAGTCGGATTTTAGCTCAGTCAGTGGACGTCCTCCAGGGAACATCCACTGCCGTGTCTTCTCAATGTCATGTTGCTCTCAAACCTTTGACTGCGGTCAAGTTCTTGTCAAGAGTCTGTATGTCAGTCACAAATGATTCTCAGGGACACCCTGAATTATAGAAAAGAATTAATATAAACCTGCCACATCACATAACACACACACAGTTCATGATTTTAAACACATCAGAGAGACTTCCCAATCAAATGTGTTTATGAGGATGTTTTAAAGACTAGAACATTTATTCACCTAATTGAAAAAAACTTTAAAGGCAGGGTAGATGATCTTCACATCTTCTGTAGATGTTCATCCAATCATTGCATTTGATCTGAATAGTATCTGATAGGATGTCCCACTTATCTGTCAAACTATGTATTTGCATATCTTCACATACTATTGGTGGAGGCATGGCATGGATCTTATGCTTTTAAAGCTAGCTTGCTATTTGTTAGCGTCTTTGAAATTGCGTACCCCGCTATAAGTTGCTTTAGAAATGTTAATATTTTAATATATAAATTGGATAGTTCCGTTCCTGGATCTTTGGTCAACAGTTGTGCTGTATTCATGATATATCATGGCCAAGCCCCCTTCACCTAGCTTCTGTGTGTATCTGTGCTGATAGGGTGTATCACCCTTAGCAGACCATTATTTCTGTTGCATAGCAACGTTGCTACAGTTTATATGTCGGGGACTATATCTTCCAGCAGAAGAGCAATGCTGGATGAATAATAATCAGCTTGCTAAAGAGAAAAGTAATGTTATTAAAAAAACATTTATTCTCTGCCCTTCAGCTGTGACCACATTCACAATATTGCACAGCCCCAGCTAACAATTTTAGGTTGTTAGAATGTTTTCCTAACATTTCCATTAGGTACAAAAATATTAAAAAGTTATTTTCGAAGTTCTACAAACGTTCAAGCGTCTAGTTTTTTAGACGTTCTATTAACATTATTGCTTGGTTATGAGAATGTTTTTTAAACATTTTTTATTGTCTAATGTTTTAAAAACGTTCCACTTACAACTTACGAACTACATTTTTTATATATAATATATAATGTTTAAAAAGGTTCTATTAATGTTACGGCAAGAAGGTTTTTTGTAACTTTGAAAATTTTTTTAGAGAACATTAGCTAACGTTTTGAGAATGTTTCTTGTTAGCTAGGCACCTTCAAACCTTATTGCTTAAATGCGTCTCCTATTTAAATTCTTATTAGAAATGATATTTTAATCATATTAAGTAAACTCAAAAAATTTAAGTAAATAAATTTACTATGTACACCAATAGTGTGTAAATAAATTTGAGCTAAGAGCGTTCCTCTGTTCCACACACACGTCAGGATTTGTATGCAGCTATTCAAGGTTCTTGAAGAACTTTGGCAGCCGTCACACTTTGAAGTCTTCAGTGTTTCTTCTGCTCAGAACGGGTGAAATCTTCAGTCGTTTCCCTTTGGGCCTCATTATAAATCCAGCTATCATGACTGTGATGCAGGAGACTGAGTAACACGCAGCTTTTGTTACTGTACGGCACACATGGTCAAACCAGAGCTGCCGTTTCATTTGTTCAATCCTCTGTTGTATCTGTTCCAAGGTTCTCTGCATCACAGAACGCTTCTGTATTTTTCCCACTGAATGAAATAGGTTTAGCATTCCGTTGTAGGGAAGAAATCCAAGCCTCTTTTCTAAAAGAAATTGTTGGTAGAGACCCAGCTAACCGGGAACGTTCTCAGACCATTCTCTAAAAGTTTTCTCAGGGTTATCAAAAAAGTTCTTGCAGTAATGTTAGGAGAATGTTTTTCTAACATTATATGTTTACATGTATTTATTTGTCAGATATGTCATCAAAAACTTTATTAAGTAATAAGTGGAACATCTTAATCAAACATCTTAACAACAATGTTACAGAATAAAAAAAAATTATGAATACGATTCTTATAATCAAGCAATAACGTTTAAACAACATTTCAGAAAATGGATGCTTTGAACGTTCTTAGCACTTTCAAGACATTCTAGCAGCCTAAAACTGTTGAGAGAGTCTGGAGAGTGAAATGTGTCTTATGCCAAAACACATAATGACTCTTTACTGCTATTTTAAACATTGATTGTTCTTTATTAACTGACTTTATTTATTGTTCTAAAGACAAATGTGTTTGCTAAGGAGTACATGAATGTGGTGTTGTTAATTAGCCGTCAGTGATGTACGTGGCAGAAACTCGTTATGCAAGCACAGAGGAATCTTAAGTCTATGAAACGCTTTGTTATTTGACGTTGATAGAATTTCTTGTGTTCCATTTTTGAGCATTTAAAAATGCAGAGTGGGTGTATGAAGAACCGGTGAGAAGCTTAACCATCATCCTCTTTATTCTGACAGTATAAGCACTTTTGTCAAGGAAGGGCGGGCTGCTGTTCTTAAGAACACTTTCTCCAAGTGCAAGTGCACTATTGAGATAAACTGTAACACATTATGGTAACTGTCAATGCACCTTATTTGTATGCAAATATACATTCTATTAAAACTGGCCCTGTTTTATAGAATTGCCTCTTTAAATTTGATCAAATGTTTGGAATAAAAAAACATAGTTATACATGGGCTAATACATCTAATGCTACTGTATGATGTTATGGTACTTGCAGGGAATCTTATAATGAGATGTTGCTAAAAGACAGTAATTTGGAGTTAATTATGTTGTAACTTCCAGAAGTGTGTTTCTGCTAAAATTCCTTAGCATAAATAAAAATAAACCTAAATCAGACTTCTTGACACGCTAAGAGTATGAAATGAGCACTGAGCTCAGATGATTTGGTTTTGGGAGACTTTGATGAGAAATATGTTGTTGTTGATTTCGAAATTGACTGGGGTCCTTTTTCAAAATACAAATCTGAGAGGCAGAAGATTTTATAAGCTGACCGGCTATTGAATCTATTAAGTGTTTTACTCATTGCTTTACTCTTTTACTTGAATATTAAGTTCCATCCTTTTGTTTCTTTGTGGCTCTTATATTTGTAAAGTACTGTATTTATTACTGTTGATGTTTATTGGGCCTTTCTCAATTTACAGTAAACTGCTGGTCTATTTTTGTTACCGTTTTTCCACTTCATTTGGTTTCAGACCATCTTCCCCAGCCAAGAGCTCTATATGTTTACTTTCTCCTGACTAAATTACAGGTTTTCACTTCCACAGCAATAACGGCTTCTATTTTTATCGGAGTAAAATAATATATAAACAGAAATTATTTTAAAACATGCATGTCCTGGCACGGAGCAATATTATTAGCCATAGTTTTATGTAATAATGTTTATTTAGTACTGCGGCACATTCCAAATTTAGCTTGAAGATGTTTTCAGGCTTAGACTCTTCAGAAACACTCAAAAGACGTTTAATATAGACTTTCATATTATACGACTTTAATTTATGTATTTCACTTAGCCAGACTTGCATTCGCAGAACAATAGTTTGCTTACTGTTTGGTTTGTTTTGGTTCCAGTTGGAGATACAGATTATCTGAGGAGAATGTGTTGGTGGGTATTAATTTTGACCTGAGCTATTGATTTTCTGGTTTTGCTTTTTCGAGCCCCAGGCTAATAATAGCAGTACCAACACAACCACTGTGTTTATTTACTGCTTTTGCTTTGTTGTATTTTTACTATACGTTTGTTTAGATATTTGTTGCAAACAAGTGTCTGTTATTGTAGTATCTGCTGACACTGAGGGGAAAGAAGGAAGCAAAGCTGTATATACGGCTTAAATAAAGAGTGTAGCAATTCATATTTTTATTTTTTGTATACACACACACACATAAATTTACAAGATTTTTTTCAGGTATGAATTTAAATGATTAAAGCTATCATTTGCTATTTAATTCATTCATTTAAAGATTTTAAACTCTATGTTTCTACATCTACATTTATGCATTTGACAGAGGCTTTTATCCAAAGTGGCTTATAGCACATTCTAGTTATGCATTTTTCATCAGTCTGTGTGTTCTTTGGGAATCAAACCCACAACCTTTGCACTGCTGACGCAATGCTCTACCGGTTGACTACAGGAATACAGTTAGTTCTGGTTCTTGAATCCGATTGGATTGAGTGCCGATATACATAATAACAGTGTGTAAATGAACTGTATAAAAGCATAATCGTGCAATTAATGCATATGTGATTGCCTACCGTAACGTAATTTTGCTTGTGTGTGAAGATGCCTTCACACAATGAGTGGTAACTCTTAACACGAACAATTAATTAATTATTTAATTATTACTACCATTATTATTATAGTTATTAGTTTATTTTATGCACAAAAAGGATTTGAACTCTAATAAGAATGTTTTGGCATTCACTCAACATCCATAGGCAACAATCCACCTTTTTATGCTCACTTTCTCGTGGGTGACATAATGAAAGCGTCATTTCCTTTGTACTGCACAGTAGTGGTTTGTTTGCAGTTAGTGAGCGAGCGTTTCCTTTGAGGTTCCTTCGAGGGCTTCTGCTGCGATTGGTTCCACTGAAAAGCATAGCATTGATTCAACTGAATCTCACACACAAACACAAACAGACTCAATGTGAGGCAAATTCATGTAACATGCAAAGAGGTATAATCAAGTGTGTGTGTGTGTGTGTGTGTGTGTGGTCCTAGTATTCACTACATTATGGGGATCAGATCTCCCCACAAATATAGTAATACGAGTGCTTTCTGACCCTGTGGGAAGGTACCCATAAGGAAACAAGCATATAAATCATACAGAATGGTCTTTTATGAAAATCCTAAATAGCAGAAAGTGTTCTGTGATGGTTAGATATAAGGGTAGAGAGTCCAGGGAGATAGAATATACAGTTTGTACAGTATAAAAACCATTGCGTCTATGAAGTGTCCCCATAAAACAAGAAAGCCCAATGTGTGTGTGTGTGTTTACCATATATTGGGGACAAATTTGTACCCAAAAGTCAGCCAAACCTAACGAATCTGAGCAAAACCTTCTTTTGGGGACATCCTCATCTGTATAAAGGCTATGCAAATATAGTCATTTTTTAATTGTAAAAATGCAAAAAGAAGTCTTTCGTTAGGGTTAGTGTTAAAGTGTGGGTTAGGATTAAGTTATATTGTTTATACCTGTCTGTGTATAAAAACAATAGAAGTCTATGGAATGTCCCCATTTAGATAGATAAGTAAACGTGTGTGTGTGTGTGCGCGTGTGCGTGTCTAAAACCTATACATCCACATCTTCTGAGGTTATGTAAAGAGCTGTCAGCTAGAGAAACAGAGACCAGAGGGGTGTGTGTCTCCACTGAGAGCTAACTTTAGACAGCCACATGAGGCTGGACCATGTGTGTATAGCTGCCATGAATCTGACCCGAGGTCAGTTCAAGACAATCCTCTTAGCTCCCCGCTGAGGGTCCTCTCCTTTATTAGCATTAGTGACATTCTAGACAGGAGACGAGCGTTGGAGGAGAGGACAGACGCTCTGAGGGTCAGAGCTGCTGCGTGTGCTCTGCTGTCACATAAGGAGGGCGACCTCGAATTAGGTCAGTGTGGAAACTGCTAATGGTGCTGCTAACTCCAGACCGGATTAGTTATGACCACAGTCCTCTGGTATGTGTGAATGGAATACCTAACCATCTTAAACAGATGCTGGTGTGGTTATGTGGCACATGTATTGTAGCAGCTGTGATTCTTACTGTACATCAAGGCAAAATTGTTCTAATGAGAATGTCAGTTGATTCACATTGAGTTACATTTACATTTATGCATTCAACGCTTTTATCCAGAGCGACTTTGAGCGCATTCACGTTATACGTCTTTATCAGTATGTGTGTATGGATGTGTATCGAAACCCTCAACCTTTGCGCTGCTAACGCAATGCTCCACCCATTGAGCTTCAGGAACACTCAGTGTATGTGGACTATATTGTGGCTTGTTGTTAGAAATAAAGTAAAGTTTATCGTTATGTTTGTTACTCATGGTGTATTTTGTATTAGTGAGCGTCACTTTTGGAGAAAACTATCGTCATTTAGAGAATATAAGCATATAAATGAAAGTATGTTTATGTGCTGTCTGCTGATATTCGTGGACTGTCAAACACATGGCAGGTATGATGCTTTTGTGAGGCTGTATTTCTTGCGTTTATTGCTTTATATGGCAAATGTACTATTCAGAAGTGTCAACTGTGATATTAAAAAACAGATAGCAAAAAGACAGAAAATATTTTGCTCTTATTAACCCATAAATGGAAGCAGGGAGGGAAAAAAAGGAAGTGATGTGGCAGGCAATTTCAGAGAAAGCGGGAATGTATAGTTGCGTTCCAAAAGAGCGACAACATAAATAGTGCGTTTCAGCAATGTGTCCTGCATTACAGAACGAAAATATCTATTACCAGAAAGAGTGTATCTCCCATTAAACCACATAAGGAACTGAAGCATGTTTTTGTTCTTTCTCAGGTATGCTAACACTTCTTAGACGCTAATAAAAATAGATTTTTTTTGCAGCTGATTTGTGGCCTTATTTCTCTGTTCTTGGTGTGAATCGTTCTCCAAGGAAATTCATTTAAAAAAATCAGTATTCACAGGATTCACACATGACTTATGCCTTTATTTGTATGCTTAATCAACATTTACTCCAGCTGTATTTTTACCATAAATCATTTTTCCCTGAAAAACCACTCTGTGGAGACTGAAGAGGGTGTTTAGACTGAAGTGGTGAGGCAGAGAGGCCCTGAACATCTGTCTGTCTGAGATCATTTCTTCTAGAGTTTGGCTTCCGACGGTATTGGGAGTGAAGCGCAGTGTTCCTCTGACTCATGCACTCTTTGAAGTGATTCTCATAGGAGTTTTTAGAATCGGTGATCTAAAAAAGTTGCTTTATATAGACGGAGGGTTATATCAGTCTCCACCAAAACTCATCTGTTGATGAGCTGTGTCTTTAGTCACTGTACTTTAGACATCAGACATATGGATAGCTTGCTAACAGAGAACATTCTCAGAATATTGGCTAATGTTCTCTAAATGTTTTCTCAACGTTATAAAAAATGTTCATGCAGTCATGTTAGTAGATCTTTTTAATGTTATATATTATATATATCAAAAACGTTATCCTTAAGTTGTTAGTGAAATGTTTTAAAACGTTACAGAATTAAGTCTAAATAACGTTCTTATACCCAAGCGATAACGTTAAAACAACGTCAAAAAAATTGAATGTTTGGAACATTCCTAGATCTTTCAAAATAACATTTTTAACAATTGTGTTGCTTAGTGGGAACGTTAGGGAAACGTCCTTACAACCTAAAATTGTTGCCAGGGTATAAAATGCGTCCGTGTCATCTTGTTCCCCATGGGAAGTGATCACGGGTTTACTCTTAATATCATGCCCAGGAAGCTGCCTGAAGTTCAGTGTATTTTCAGTCTGATAGGAACTTGCAGACTTTTGTTTGTGTACACGCTCCGTGTGCTGTCTGGCCCTGACGTGTGCGAGGTGACAGAGTTTTATTTTGCTGGTGTCATGATATGCCCATGGGCCAGCCCAGCAACATCAGAGCAGGGTGTTAAGAGCCTTCTAGAACAAAGGGTCAGGGCCCCATGTTTGTACCTGCCTCTAAAAGCATGTGACTTTTTAAAATATCATGCCATTGAGTCTTCCTGGGCAACATCAGGCTTTCCTTGCCTCTCCCTGGCAGACTAGTCTAAATGCATTTCCCCTTCTTTTAGTGTGCTGGGAGAAGCGACAGCACTAAACAATTGGGTATATTTGGCCCCTGTTTCCTGCCTCTGTCTATTTATAGGGTTTTTGCCCTCTGAGAAGGACAACAGTGCAGATGGGGAGGTTTGGGGGGTGACGTGGCAGAGGAAGTTACTGACCTATCAGTGGTTCGAGCCGAAATGATTTATCATTATTTAAGCATGTGAATAACTAATGTTTGAATTGCTATTTTTGTAATGATTTGCTAATATTTGCTCATTAAGCACATGCCCCAGTAATACTTAGTCTCCTGCTGCGTCTAAAATTCCTGTTTTCTGTCGACAGTGCACAAGAATCAACGATATCCTTTTGAACATGTGAGTCATTGTTTACTGCTATGGTGATTTCTGTGTAAATACATTTATCCTGCATCTTTATAACTCTGTCCTCCCCATATACGCCCAACAAACATAAAAGTGAAACTAAACCTTTGCAGAACAAACTATATATATATATGTACATATACAGTATGTGCAGTATATATGCATATATATGCAACATTATATGCAGTCTATATGCAGTATATGAACTTTGTAGTATGTTTGTGTAGTTTTTGAGTGTAAATAAGTAAATGCTTTGCACAAAGAAGACGCTAAAAGACAAGAATTAACCATAATGTGTCTAAGACGCATTTGTCTCTCTTCAGAGTCTCTTTTTTAGGGTTTCTTTTAATCTTTAGATTACAAAGAATCTGTAGAGGCTCTAATATCAAACTCGCATAAAGTTTTGCTCATAAGAACTTAGAAACAAAAACCTCATAAAAGTTCGCGTGTGCCACGAGAGTCCCCCACAAAGAGAAAGTCAATTTTTACACATCAGAAGGGAAGCATCATATAATTGCTTCATATTTTGCCCCATTGAAGTCAGCCGACTTCCCAGTTCTTTTTATTCAAAGCTCCGTCACACATCTGTGAGAAACACATTAACTGCTCTATCATCATCCGCTGTGCGTTGCATTGTTCGTCCATCTCTGCCATCAGCTACTCATGAATCTAGAGCTCAGAGCTGGGCTGCATACTGTCAAAAGATTCAACAGCAACAGTTTGTCAAACAGACAAACAATGCCGTTCCTGACAGTAATTATTCAGAAAGAATGAAGCATGGCTTCCACTGCTATTGTAGCTTCATTCATCAACAATCAACCGCTGGCAGCAAAGACTTCAGCATAAGCTGAATTCCCTATACAGCTGTTTCTGTGTGTGGTATTTCAGCTGGAAAACCTGCATTTTATACAGCTACAGCCCGCAATACAGCTTAACCAATCAGCACTCTTTTCCTGCTGCAATTACCGCTGTGCAATTCCTGGCTTTGGAAAGCAGAATTTTATTTAAAAGCGTGTTTGTGTACGTTTCCCTCTGATCATGGCAGTAATTCATCAATGATGGAGAAGAGCATTATAACCGGGCATATATCCAGATGTGCCGTGTGGCTGAGCGCACACTCTGCATTTTAAAGAGCTGAATGGACTGCAGTGGTGGAGTGATGCTGTACGGGCCAGTAAAGTTTGCCAGATTGCGGTAGACTGCTGTAACCTTCACAGCCTACTGTAGAACCAGTCTGTAAAACAGGAAATTTCCAACAATTTCCATTTGTAACTGTTTTGCTTTAGCGATTTGATGGCTATATCATATGAATTTGTACGATTTCCTTTGTATGTTTTTCTATAATCTGCTTTTATCCCAGGTATGGTTAAGGGTGGACCTTATGATTGCTTTTTCGCTTAAAGACGCATGTTTTGAACTTAAAAATTGGTAAAATTGTTGTTTTCCCGATCCGGTTGAAAATTGCATCCAAAATGTGTTCAGCTCAGATTAGGCCTGATTTAAACAACTCCATTAGTGGTTCAGGTATTTCAACAACACAGATGTTGTGCGCAAACAAACAACATTATCGTCCGCCGCAATTCATTCTTAGTGCATACCGTCCTGCAAGTCTCCAATTTGATTTATCCTTTCATTTATCTAATGGTTTTAATATTTGTATGACAGGGTGACATTAGTTTTAAAGATGATGTCTGTGAGGCATGTTGAATGTAATGGCTGTGTGATAGAAGATCTCTACAGGGGACTGGTGGACATGTGAAGCTTCATTCCAGAACATATGGTCCTGGGAAACAGCGAGACACTGCGCTGTTTCACCAGCGGTAAAATAATTGACACTTCTGATCATTACAAGCAACGCTTCTGTTTTTGTAGGCACATTCCTGATCTCTTTCAAACAAACAAACAAATACATGCCCCAGTTTTGAGCAGCATTTAAATAATCAGCACCGAAAATAACCATCTCACAGCGTGGCTCTGCTAATGACTTCTCTTTGTTAATAATGCTTCTAACAGACACTGGAAGCTCGATCACCTCCACAGCCATTTTCCTGTTGGGTCAGAAGTGGTTTCCAGCCATTAAACCGTGACCTTGAAACACAGCAGCCAATCACTGCCATGATCATCACCATCACCATCTGTCTGCCTTAACTGTGCCCAGATCTGCTCCCTTACTGACAATAAAAGTGTTCTCTGGTTCTGTCATTCCGTTGCAGGGCTGCGTGCTGCTTGGACACAGCTCAGTTGGATTTCTTAAATGTGACACTAGACCTGGCCAGATAATCGCTGACCTTTACAAGGATCTCTGTTCTGCCTGCCGGCAAAAGCAGACAGCAGCTGCGTACACTATGAGTACACAAAGTACAGTACACTACTGTAAGAACAGTACACTGCCGTAAGAAGACACTGATGCAGTTTAAAACAATCTTTTGCCTCTCTGTCGCCATCTCTGTTTGTAACATAAAATTACAGGTTACAAAATTACAGTAGATTGAAGTCAAATAAAGCCAAACTGACATTTTACGGAAATTGGACCCGATTAATGCAAATTACAAATCATTATTATAAGCTTACCGTTGTGAATCAGGGCAAGGCACGTAGACCGCTTTGAACACTGATCTGTTATTTAAATGCTCGATAGCTGATATTTGTTTACTTTCAACCCACAAAAGTTATGGATTGCAGCTTTAAAGAATCATTACAGGTTTTCAGACAGAAATACAAATGTTTGCATCATATATTTCCATTTTGCCGTAATAAAATTATGTTTCCATCTAGCACTTTACAAGCTTAATATTTCAAAAGACACATTTCCCAGTGTGATAAGCAATTCGGCAGCAGGCTGTGGGACATGGTCTCATAGCTGCATAATTTTCACTGGCTTGGCAACCAATAAATGCACCGATCGGAATCCTAGAGGCTGTCAGTGCCATGTGCTATGCATGGAAATAGTTAATGATAGCTGGGGGGGGTTCAATACCAGCAGATGAATGCCTGAGAACAGAACCCACAGTGGCACAAAATAACTAGTTTTTGCAGATGCGTGTGAGAAGGGTTGAAGCGGCCAGCCTCAGCTTGAGCCATGAGCTCGTCTGAGGGTCACGTTGTGAAGGATGCATATCCTTCAAAGTTGTAATACAGCGAGAAGTTCCTGAACTTTTGTTTCCTGGTTTTAATGCTTCGACCAGCTGCATCCACTGTGGTTCCTCATAAACAGGGTGAAACTGCCAACGTCCCCCCAGCACATATTGCAAGCATTCAACAGCGTGGTTGTCTACAATGCAAGTCGCTTATTTGGACACAGCATGAAGGGAAATGATCTGTAGTTATCATTTTTTAATAATAATGCTAATACTGATGCATCAGACGTGCAGTGCTAATGCCCTGTGGAAACCACACTTTTTTTGTGTGAAACTACACATGCTCCTGTTTAGTTATTGCTCATTTTGGAGATGCAGGAAAATGAAGGAAAATTCAGAAGGATTCAGAAGTTCTCCTGCTCTCTGGAGGTTCTATTGAAACTGAGCTGTGGGCTCTTTGAGGATGGGATGAGAGAAGCATGACAGATAAAGCTTCAGCATTTTTCATTACTTTATGATCAAAACCCAAAGCCCAGGTGGAATCTGTTTCTTACACTTTTCCGGGGGGCCAACCAGTCCTAAATGTGGACCAAATTAGAAAGTGGAAGTCTGACTGGTGAGCGTGAACTGTAGAGAAATGGTTAGACAATTAAAAAACTTCTTTCTCCCGGTTTTTAAAATGCCTGAAGTAACGTTTAAAGGATACACAATTTTACCTAATGTGATCATGGGTTTTAATAGTTTAAGTGGTCTTAAGTTTGCCCGGTGCTATGAAAAAGTTTTTTGGGCCATTAATAAAAAAACAGGGTTATCAGTTACAGAACTTAATTAGGCAGCGTGCCCCATCTGTACCCTGTCTCATCAATTATTGCTGTGAACCTGCCCGAGTCCCTCATTATTTAATGAACTATTTATAAAGGTTTAATGATTCACGCTATAATAAGTGTGATTCACCAGATATCATCTGATCTTTTCTTACTCTGCTCATCTGAAACTACAGTATATACGGTCAAGGCAAGTTTGGGGCACGGAAGATCGTTTCCTTTTCTCCAATCTGCAATTTCCCAATCCAAACAGAAGGAAATTAGCTGCCGCGTGAGACGAAACAAAAACTTGTGCTTCACAATGTAGAAATAACGAGTTGATTTACTGAAGTAATGAGTCGATTTGCTGAAATAACCTTTTGAATTTGTGGCCCTACATTAAGAGGCGCATTAAGCTGGTTCAGTCACAATCCAGGATTGTGATGTGGTTGACAAACTCTGAATAGAGGCCTTGACTAGTTATGTGGGATTTAAAATCTAAGCTTTTGTTCAGCCAAGATCAGACTGCTGTATTTTGCTTATAACCATGGCTTTATACGATTGCTGTGAGGCACGTGCTACCAGTACCACCATTTCATAAACCCAATCCTCTTTAAAGGGATATTTCCTACAATGAAACAACTGATATGGAGTTGTGTTGTCCAGAATTGACCTTGTTTGGCCAATTGAAGAAAACCCAAGGTGCTGATTTTTTATATATAATAAATAATTCACCTGTTTTACTGCAGTTGTAGTAGCAACCGTCAACCAGCGATCTCCAAAGAATCATGCGTTTTACCCTGAGTGACTTCAACACAAGGACTACCCTCAGCAGATAACTGAATCATTAGCTCAGCTGCAGATCCCTCAAGCACAGTCTCCAAAAAATCTGCTTTTGTCCTTGTGTTGAATCCAAAGGGAAATGCTAGTGAAACTTGATATTTGTCAAACTTGCCTTGCAACAGCTCAGTGATAATGAGCATCTTGGGAAGGCTTAACTATCAGCTCATGTGGAATAAATGAGTTTATCAAAAGAGTCCAAGTGGCGATTATATAACAGCCAACTGTATTTCCAGAGTAGGAGTCAATGCTGTGTGTTATAATAACTGAGTTGAAGGCACCATTACAATATGTCAGTGAGTTCACAGTAGTCAGGTCCAAAAGTCATTAAACAATAAGGGTGGATTTCTTGGGGATCATGATTTTGGGCCACTGTGCCTCATGAACTATTTAGCATTTATCGTAACCAATCAGAAATGAAGGCTACCTCCACCTATCTACCCAATATCTGGTCCTTGTCTTGTGTTTACCCCTTAGCTGCAGTTTATCATGCTGTATGTTTTCTCCAGTGCTATACAACTGCAAATAACTGCACTCTGCATTGTAAAAAAAAATGGGCCAGATCCCACAATGAGGAAACAAAGATTTAATGTTCAGTTATGTATTTTAAAGACTTTGGTTTCACCGCTTAGACACAAAATGAAAGGAAACACATTTAAATTGCATATAAATATTTTAGCAGAGAACCGTCGGATCGTATAATGCTTAAATGCGTCCTCAATCTCCGAGTGAAAATGGATGTTGAAGAATTTATTACTAGAAAACCATGAGAACTTGGAGGCAAGTCATGACAGCCTAACAAAGATCCATCCGCTCCCCGCTGCTCCTCTCTGTGAGGGTTACTAACAGCTGAATGAATTGAGATTTCTTCTGCAAAACAGCTTTCCTCCAGGGCTTTCATTCTGTCTGTTGTCCAAACTCTCCAAATTAGACTTACAATGTCATTTTTGTTTTACACACGTCAGCTGTTTACCGAGCACTTAAACCACGAGCATTAATCATGTGCAGGGGAAATCGTAAAAGCCATTAGATACAAATGCTAATGTGAGCGCAGGACGCAGAAAATGTGAATGGATGTTCAGAGATATGAAAAGGAACGATGTTTGGCGCAGCAGCGAAGCCTCAAAGCATCTCTCTTGTGAAGGCGTTTGTCACTAATGTGCTGAGATAAATAAGGGCATTAACTGAACTTCTGTTAGTCAGGAGCATTTATCCGGTGGTAATTGCGAAGATTCGCTCTCACACTTTCGTCATTAAAACTTATCGTAAGCAAAGCCAAGGCCTCGCAAGTACTGTTTATACGCAAAGTGAGAGCTAGCGTCTAATTTTTATTGAGGTTCGCCTCAGCTGTGTAGTTTGTTAATTGCGCTCTAGTTATTTATTTTAGCAGCTAACACGTGCAAAAATTTCTTTTCTCTGGTTTGTTATGTAACAGTGAATACTTACTGAACTCTGGCAGAAACGTATGTTCCGAAAGGAAAGATTTTCCACTTGGAAATCCACGTGTGGAGGAGGCCCAGTGTGGTCAAATGCCAGAATATGACTTGAGTTCTCTTTGACAGCCCTCAGGCAAAACTCTGTAGTCTTTAAAGGAGGAAAGCTGACAGAATGAAGATTTGTAGACCGTATTATATATATGTAATCTACATATCCCATTTTCTACAGATTCTTGGATCGCCCCGCCCACAGAGCAGTTCTTGCAGAATTGTTGTTCACAATTTGTCACGCTGGCGTTACATAACCTCTAATACGGAACAAAGCTTTTATAATTATCAAATTATAAAACAGCATTTAAAAAATTACACGAAGTATTATATACTTGACCAGACTCTTAAGGTTTCTATGCACTTAATCCTAAATTACATAAACAATTAAGAATATCCTGCTCATAAAATGTGAACAAACACAATCGTTACCATAGTAAAAAATAGTTTTCTTTGCCACAGATGTGTATATATAAATGTTAAAGTGACAGCCCCTTCGTTTTTCATAACATTGACAGAAGACTATTGTGAAACTGTTAGTTAGTTAGTCAAATAAACTCAGCGTTAAATAAACTCAACAAAGATGTAAGATTCATACACGGTTTGAAGGTATGATCATTTAAGCGTACTGCAGTGACAGCGTGGGTTAAGGATCCTGGCTGCCATGGTCAAGTTATGTAAGAGTGACAATATATGTTAAATGTACTGTATATATCTCTGTTTCATAATGAAGTAGATATCCGTGTGCAGTCAGCTTAGATGGATATGAACGTCAACGGTTTGTCAAATTGTTTGCGTTGTTGCATTTTGTACTCATGCAGTTAAGAAAGGAGTTGCACAGACACAGAGCAGAGGCAAACACGAGGGCTGGGGCCGCTCCTGCCGAACCGATGACGGTGAAACAGATGCCGGTGAGGGAGGGATGAGCGCTATTCCCGTGGGATGATCACGTGTCTGTGGGGAGTAGTTGTGTGTGGAGCTCGTAGAATAGGAGGGGTAGAGTCAAGCGCGTCGCGGAGCTTCACGGTTACAGCATGGGAGCTGTCAACAGAGCTGACGAGGTTTGCGTGTGTCTGTCACTGAGAGCGCTCTGAAATGCCCGTGCAGCTCGTAGACCTCCACACCGATTACCATAAAGTTCCGCGCGCGTCACAATAACAATCGGTGGTGTACGAGGCTGCTGTCTACTATTGCAACAAGACAACAGACTGTCACTACAAACTGAGGTATGTTCTCCGGTTTGATATAGTTGCAGAAGTTTTAACAGTGATTAGCGTAAAGATTTCGGTTGTTTCGTAGTAGCTGTTTGCCTGTAAGGAAGCGAGTCGATTCCGATGTGATTCGCTGTCAAACATTATATTCACGTTGATGTAAAGTTACGCTCGCGTTGCGTTGCACATGATTCATATAGTTGTACTACAGCTGCAGTGTGCAAAACGAAAATACAGCGGGTACATGTGACTTCTGTGGAAGCGTGCGAATGATCGCAAGAATAACACGAACCAGATTCATCTCTGAGTGTACTCCGTTTTTTATTTATTATCATTTATTCTTCATTTATATTGACTTATTTGCCTTTTCCCAATTTTCTTAGTAGGTTTGGTCATTTGTAATATGTTGTATTGCTATTGAATGTATGAATAGTGTTTGCAATAATACAGCATTGCAAACTGGAGTCTGTTAAATCATAACCAGCTTCAGTGGATTGTGTGTCTGTTAGTAGCATTAATACATCTGACGTCTCTGTCCCGTGGCAGAAACATCAGAACAGTGTGGAGGTGTGCCTGCCCTCTTCAAAGAGACAGAGTCCTGCACACCTCCGTGCTGAACCGCTGTCATTCAGTGCTGTTCCGGGGATTTCTCGTAGCCAGTTAGTTTTCAACCAACATTCATCTGTATGTTGAATATAAGTTAGTGTGCTTTGTGCTGCACTGCAGTGTTGTTTGCTAACAGGGAACGCTCTCAGAATGTTGACTAACATCCTCTTAAAGTTCCCTCAAAGTTTTTAGAAAACGTTCTTACAGTAACGTTATAAGAACTCTTTATTGACGTTATGAATGTTTTAAAAACGTTACAGAATTTAAAGAAATGCTCGAATAACGTTCACGTAACCAAGTAAAACGTTAATACAGTGTCTAAAAAACGGGTTAGGCAAATGTTCTCGCAGGCTAAAACTGTTAGCTGGGTAAAGACTGCACTTGAAAAGCATAATGTAAAGCATTATGTCTGAAAAGCACCCAAGCAGATGAATGTCAGATCAGTGCTGACAACACAGCTGGTGACACAGGTGTCGCTCCTCTGTTGATATACAATAAGCTCTATGTTACTGTAGGCATGCTCGCTCTGTTATGAAGAAACGGCACCAATCCTTCTAATTTTAGGTTGTAAGAACGTTTCTCTAACATTTCTATTAATAACAAAAAAAATGAATGTTCATTTCGTCCAGTTTTTTAGACGTTGTATGAACGTTATTGCTTGGTTATAAGAATAGTATCCAAACATTTTTTTTTAAATTCTGTAATGTTTTAAAAACGCTCACTAACAACTTAGTAATAACGTTTTTGGTATTTATGATGTGTAACGTTAAAAACGCTTTACTGACATTACTGCAAGTTCATTTTTGATAGCTTGACAGAACTTTTAGAGAATGTTAGCCAACATGTTAAGCCGAGAAGACGTGGTGTAAGGATGCCCAGCACCGCAGTTGTAAAAATGCTCCTGCAATGTTGTTTCAGACTCGCCTGTGTTTATACTAAACAGTCCCAGTTTCCTGTCAGTGTTTTAGTGCATTCTTAAACTACCAACAGATATCCAATTTGGAGATTCTAAGAGTCATTTAGGACATGAGGAAACCCATTCTTCCATGTGTCACTATATAAAGGCCTCGCTATCTAAAAGCCTAAAAGAACTATCAACTCTCAAGCTGTCCTCCAAGCATCTTCACTTTAATTCTCCACCTCCTGCTACACCAAGGGGAGGAACGTTTTTTGATATTAAGAAGCAGAAGGTAATTTTCCATGGCTGACCTGCTGTGCCAAATGTATTTCTTGAGGCTATGTGCTATATTTATCTCAGACGAGGCAGTCTGAGGAAGGTTGCAGAAGAGCTGGAGGGTGTATCTGCCGAGAACATCGAGATACGTCTTCGATTCTCTTCTATGATAACAGCAATCTTGATGGAGATTAGGAGGGAGGTCCTTTAATGTTGTTAGCTTCTCATCGGGGGTCTAATATTCAATTAGAAGGTCCTGCGTTAATGCCGGTAGCCGCTAGTAAATTCCACCTTGAGGTTGAGTCAGATTTCTTGTAATAAGAATTTCAGTGGTTTAGTATGTCAGTAAGACGAGATTGGATAATGGACACAGTAACGTTGCTGGTGGAAATCAAGGCCTGGCGATACAATATTATAATAATTTATAATCATCAATTTATTAAAACATTTGGGTCACGATATTATCCAATTGTGCTTCTTTTTGATCAGTGTGCGATTATTCAAAGTTGTGAATTTGGTTTCCTCTTTACATGCCTCAGAATGCTGCGCTTTGTGCAGTTATATTCTTAGCTGGTTATGAGTGTGGAGTGTGGTCGCATGCAAATAACTGAGCGTGTGTGAGATTACAGCATGTGAGCTTTCGCTGATTAACATTCGTATTGTGGGTTCTGGTTATACCGAGTTGAACTCTTTCTGTTTTCACCCAGTATATTGAGCTCTCATTGAATGATGACTCAATGGCTTTCATAATGCAACATTCATGGAGAGCCTGCAAATAATGCGGCACTGTTGAAATGCCTGGTGCAGTGACTAATTTTGTAATTTTGTTATGAGCCTGAGTCAGGACAGGGTGAAGTTTGATAGCAGTTCTGGCCGGACAGCACCACCAGTTTTGAGAATGAAGTCTATCATGATTGATAAACTCTCTAAACTGTCTAACGTGACTTGTTTTTTTGTTGTTTTTAGTGGCTGTCTTGATGATGTGTATATCTGTTGCAAAGCGTAAATATTGGAGCTGGAATTAAAGATTTTATAATAAGGACTGTTTTGAAAAGTTTTTTTATTTTGTTTTTATTTGATAAGACTTTAATATGCAGCCCCACACCCACCCGCCAAATACAATGACAGAAATCGAATACAAATGCTAGTTTCCATCTTTTCATTAACCAATGAAAAATGTCATTATCATAAACGTCATATTAGTGCCGGTGTGTCATAAATCTGTCTTCCTGTGTCACTTTAAACTAATTCCTTTTTTCTTCCGAGACGCGGGACATCACTATAAATTTACACAAACATAAATTGTTTAATTTTCAGTACGATGGCAGTTCGGTTATTCGGCACACTTAAAAAGCATCTTAAATTGTCATTTTCTCCTGCAGCAATAATTAACGTTGCTCTAAGCTCGTTAGCTACAATACACATTAGTGTCACTTAGATGAATGTTCAGACATTCTCCAAGCCAGAAAGATCTCAGCATCAGAACATCATGTCAGTCTGCCAGACCCACATTACAAACATTGGAATGAATCCCTTTGGGAATTCTGTGAGGGAAAATTTACAGGCAATGGTCAAGATGGGTCATGAGACGACCCCAAAAAATTCCTTCAAGAACCCTCAGTCTCTTCCTCGAGTCACAAACTCTCAGCCCGTGGCTTTCCTTATCTATCTCATGGTTCCTTGTTCTCCCAAATAACCCACTGTATTGACTTTCAAAAGGTTTTAATTTGTTTGCAAGTTAAACTAACTCTACGTCATTCATTCAATGATAAACACATCCCTCCCCCACATTAAACAAACGAACAGTGTTTGCCTTTGCTTCTAACTTGACTATGTAATGATTACTTTGGAACACAATTGAAAGTATGAGGCTTTTATGGGAAGTTTGGCATCAGTCAGAACATATCGAAGTTACAACTTCTGAATGGGAGACTTTAAAGTCACCATGAAATTTAAATGTACTATTCTTATTTTTTTTAATTGCAGTGATTATTATAAATTATTTATCTGTACACTTAATTATTATTATTTTTAATTCACGTTCCCTAGTAATCTTTTATCAAAATCTGCCCTCTGGAATGGCAGACCTTCTCTGATGACATCAGTCTGACGGCTTGGGCGGAGCCAGAGCTGTTAACCACTCCCCCAACGGTCAGTTATTGCGAGCTTTGAAATGCCTGCTTTTCTAAATCCGATTAATTCCCAGTGAAAAATATAAGCCACGCCCACTTTCCCTCATTTACTCTGAATTACGACACAACAGCGAAGTTGGTTGGAACTTCCGGTTCACACAGACTTTAAACAATATGTCATGTTATTGTTCTTGTTATTTTGTTTGCTTGGAGCCCATAATGCAAGTCAACAGGGTGGGGCTGTCTGGACTCCAGGGGGCACCATGTGTTTGTGTAATGACCTAAAATTTGAAAAGAGTGGCTCGCTGAAAGCAGATGACCCCTAAATAGTCCTTGGCTAGCCAGTGTGTTGTAATGTGGAGCGCTCAGATGTCTGCAGTAGATGAGATTGTGACTAGCCTGTTATTGTGTCTAGCTCTTGTCTCGAGATACTAATTTCCTTTAGATAGCCACATACTTGTCTCAAGCTATTCATTTCCTTTAGATAGCCACTTACCTCAGAGTTTATTTGAGAAAAATTGGACCACTTGGACATTAAAATGAACGTAAAAAATGCCCAATGCACCCAGTTTATCTCAATTGATCCTTTTCATCTGTCAGTTTTCTGACAACACAGTGAATTGAGTTATGTAAAGTTTCTGTAAAGCTATAACTTTTTGTTTGTGGTCCTGTAGTTGTTTGCCCCTTGTTTTTAAAAGTATCAGTATGTTTATATACGAATAAATACCGCTAATGAATGTTATAGATCTAACAAGCACAGGTCATTTGCCTCGTTTTGATCATGCATATTTTTGCATATTTTTGCATCTCATTCTGTTAAGTACTGTAGCAGTTCTGCCACTCATGCTTTAAACTGCTGTTTGCCCAAATGCTAATTACATAGATGGAGGGCAGAGCAGTTTGTCGTAAATGTATTTCTTGATACATCAGGTCGCCATTTTCATCCAGGACATTTGCATTCTCAAGAAAACATCCATAAGCTAATTGCACATTCGCTTCTGAGCTGTGCTACAATTTGGAGGGTTAAAAAGCGCTTGTTCAGAAAAAAAAACATAATTGCTTTGATGCACCACCACAAATCTACTGCAGTGACCCTCTTCCTCCACCCTCGTCTCAAACATGCACAGGAAATGAACTGTGCCCATCTCTGTTTGTGGAATTGGAAGAGGTTAAAGAGCATGCAAACGCACATAATTAGCCAATGGCAATGCAGCGATTAAACCCCACAAGGTCAGTTATTAATTCTCTAACTATGTCCTAATTCTCTATTTTCTGCCTTACACCACATGACTGGTTTGTTATAAAGATCTCATTAAGTGATTTGTTTACACTTTATGCACGGCAACATGAACCGCTGGCAGTGAAAGTCATTGTTACTCATGAAGTGTCAAAGCTTGTGGAGTGTTTGTGTTTTAGCCCTACAGTTTTGTCATGTCTGTTTTCATTCATGTCCTGGTGGGGCTCTAGGCCACAGCGTGTGGATCACGGCACTGTTATGCTCCCTGTGTAGGCGGATCTCGATGTGCCTAAGGAGTGAATAAAGAGTCACATTGTTGCCACCCGGTCAGGCTGCTGGATTCCAGAGCTTGGGAGAGGAAATCTATCCACGTCAGTAACAAAAGGATACTGGCGTACCTCTGAAGAAACCAGCCAGGCATCCTGGGAAAATTTGTTCCCATCTTATCGTTTTAAATGAAACATGATGCTAGATTGCCCGGCATTCATCTGCAACATTCCTGTCTTGTATATGGGGAATTTTCCAGAGTGTATTTTGTGCATTATATTCCCACCGAGACAGTTTCATGATTCCATGATTATTTTTTCCACTATGATGTCAGAAGAGCAGTATGTTGACTTTAACTTAATTATTCAGGTTTATTTCAAGAGACCAGAGATGAATGTTTACAAACACCGTTTTGAAGCTGCACTTCGTAACTTTTATCTGGTTAAAAACAAACACACATAAGTTTGTGAACAAGTAAATGACAGATCAGTCTTCAACACGTTCTTTTAAAGTTACCCTGATTCACAACGGTAAATTTATAATTATGATATATAATTTAAATAGTCAGGTTGGTCTTTAAACTTGTCAGTCACAATTTATCTGTTTTCTGTGTTTTATTTGTCATTATATGTAAAGCTGCTTTGAAGCAATGCCACATTGTTAAAAGCGCTATATAAATAAAATTTTACCTCTGCAATTACCCTGCAATTTTATGTTTCAGACAGAGATGGCGGTAGAGAGGCAAAAGTTACGCATTGCAGCTTTAAGTCCTGCTATTTAGATACTGGCTGAGATGCAGTTTGTAGCGTTTAGCGCCAATACGGATTGTGTCAAATGTGTCTCTTGTTGCTTAATTTTTCCTTCACAGCGAATCATATCGCTATGATATGATCCATTACAATGTTCCTTTAGTGAAAGTAACATTTTCGTTAGTCTTTAACTAACATAAGAGAGAGATTCAGAACATTCTTTATGTGAAATTAGTGAGAAGTCTTTATGAGAACATCTCATCCTTTCGTTCGGAGACATCTTTTCAAATAAGAGACATTGTGAACCGAATTCAGTGGCTTGTTGTTACCCTCCAGTCATCTCAGTGCAGTTTGTCCTCCCACAGACTCACTGGCGGAGTGTCTTTGAAAAGCCCACAACCTACAATTAACAAGGATAGGCTTAGCACACAGAGACTCGCTCTTGCAATTCCTGAGTATATTGTTGCTGAAAGAGCAGCCCGGAGATCTCCTCTCCATCAGTAAGACATTGTTTAGGTAGAAAGGAACATCAAGGGATGGCAATTTGTCACTTCCTGCCACTGTAATGTATTCAGCAAGCAATAATGACAGCTTTGGTTTCTCTCTCTGGGTCATCAGCCACAGCTGGTGGGCACAGGCTGTGCCATCTGACAGACAACTCCGTCTCAGTTTCTCATCTGTTATAACCTCTCGCTTTCAGCTTTTTCAACAGCGGTCCGCCTCATCCGCTTTCTCCTCGCCTTTTTTTTGTCCTGTACGGAACACTTTCTGTTCTTTTATATGGTTTTGTTGTTACATTGTGTTTCTCTTTGTTCCTTTTTAGAGGCTGTGAGAATTCGCTCTTTTCTAAGCACCACTGTCTAATCCTACCTTAGCAACCGTCTGCCAGGTTATTAGAGAAGTTTTGCTGTTTTTTAATGGAAGTCTATGGACGCCCTTTGTGTTTGAATTGTCTTAAACAGAATCTTGTAGACGCCTAAAATACAGAGTTGTAGCAGAAGCACAAAGAACCGAGAGAGGGTGAACACAGTCTTTTCCACATTTCAAATCTTTAAATATATAGACTTTATATGAATATTTTATGTTAATGCACTTGGCAGATGCTTTTAACCAAAGTGACTTACAGTATACGTTTGACCATTATGTGTGTTCTCTGGCAATCGAACCCATGACCTCTGCATTGCTAACGCAATGCTCTACCAGTTAAGCTACAGGAATATGTGAATTAAAATCTTGGTGGTAGATTTTCATCTGAATATTTTTTATGTATGTACTGTAATATTTCTAAGCCTAATTAAATTGACCATATGCACGTTTTCAGACATGCCAGCATCAACATTCAGTTGTTTAGGAATAGGTGCCAGACATGTGGAATAACACATGGCAGGCCAAAGGAACACACAGAGTGTTTGCCAGAAGGCAGGCGGGATGCGGAGCTGTGTGTGACCGGCTGAGGTAAAGAGATAGCCCAGTGACAGGTGGTTGTCCCTCGCTTGAACCACACAGTTCAGTGGCAGGTCTGAGTAACCCACCCCCCACCTGCACACTCAATCATCAGAGCTCAGTTTCCACTTCCATCTCACCGGCCAGGCCTGTACCTGCGCCAGAGTCAGTCCCACGAGACCCCCGACACAGAGGCTATCGAATTTCTACCGCGATATGGAATCGCACCTGAGGCACTTAATGTGAGTGCACCGTTGCCTGGAGAGAAGGATGATAACCGAAGTGGCAGTTTGTATTTGGAAGTATGTCTGTATTATGGTTTTTCAATTCCATAGAAACCAAAACGAGAGGGAAAAAGAAAGAGAAATTATATCTGGACGAGTGCCAGGTATATTAGTTGTTTTGCTTTTTTGTGAAATATTTAATCCAGCCTAATACAGCTCAGACCGATTCAGTTGACAAGACACATTTTGTCCAAAAAGTCCAACAACAAATATGTATGATTAGATTGAGAGAGAGCCAGCAAAAAATAATGATGATTTGTAGGCTGGAGGGATGTCTCAGAAGCTGGAGACGCTGTGTCATACCAAACAGTTTTCCAAACCAGTCAGTGTTATGTCAAGCTGGTCGGGCCCCTCAAACAAACAGAGTGATGTTTTGGTAAAGTGACAAAGTGATGTTAATAAGTCATCACAAACCAGTTTACGAACCATCACAAAGTCTTTTGCATAGATAAAGTAAAAGTGTTTAAACAGAAAAAAATTTATTTTAGGAGTGTGTTAATCAGTTTCTTTCTGAACAAAAACGGGCTTTAGTATGCTACAGTTTAATCCCCCAAAAAAGGTTTACTGCAGTTGTTGTTACATTAAAAAAACACAGAGTACACATTTCTATAATGTACTATGTGTAACAGCTACATTAAAACAGACCCTTAACTGTAACAGCTTGCCAACGCAGGCACTTATATGTTATTCAGTATGTCCATTAAAATACAAGTATCCATAATTACACACTCGTACTGTTTAATAACGGTTGCTGCAGTAAATTACTGCAGGATCCTTTGATTATGAAATGGTGTTGACAACTCAAGAGACAGTGGACGTATAACATGAGCTACTCGGAGGCACTAGATGGCAGTGTGTATGCACACTCAAAACCTGCAACATTGTGCTAAAATGCTTCTTACTGAGAAGCACACACTAAATACAATAAGCTGTATAGCATCGCATTCTGTATTTCATAGATCTGTTCCCCAAGTGTAGACATAAACATTACATATACACACAATGAGTATTTGTACTTATTGTATGTATAGGCTGTGAATATTTTAACTTTCACCGTTGTCCTCTAGTGTTATAATATCTGTAGAATTCATATGAATATGAATCATATTTTGCTATGGGAATAATGTACGGCTGATGATCAATATATATGGATATCTATTATCGTCCCCCAGCTGCTGTAATTTAAACACTGGAAGAAGAGACCATCTGAAGGACGTTTTCATGCCTCAACTCATTTCATCTGCCTCAGTCTTCAGATTTATTACAGCTGTAATAAATGAGTGATTATTTGGAACGTGCATTCACAACGCTCTGATTCATGCTCATTGGAAATACGTGTGAATAATGCTTACCATTGTTCAGCAGAGTGACTGTGTATTCGCTCTCAGACTGAGGGAGAACGTGATGTATTTTTGTGGCAGCTTCTCTCAGCCTCAGCATTTGAATTCTGTAGATGTTTTTGATCCTTTTAAGCAGATTTTGCCTGAGACAAACTGCCTCACAAGCACGTTACATTTTATCTTTACTGAAGGGATTACTGTACACAGGAACGATGCACTCGTTGTCTCTTCTCTAAGTGATCCAGTTAATAAAATCAAGAGAATTGTTTTTGTGGTGTCTTTCTGCTTGACCACTCTATTTTTGCTTTAATAGTCAGATATATGACCAGCCGTGCATGCCGATCTTAGTTCTTGATGTTGTTTTTGTTTTTCGACAGCTTTTATTCAACCTAAATTGGTTAGTCAGGCATAAAATTGTCTAATTTAATACCAACTGTCTCCAGAATTTCTAGTGTAAAGTTTGCAGTCAGGTTTTCATGTCTTGGCATGACGCAGTCTTACAAATCTTTAACTCACTGCCAATTTTTACACATCTAATCCAGCCAGCTACTCACTTAAAGGTGGGGTAGGCAATTTTAGACAGGCTAGCGATAGCCACGCCACCTCCAACACATGAGGGCAATGCAGATATATAGCTAGACAGGCAAGTGCGACATCCTATCATTGCATTGGGTCCGAATGCGATGATTGGACAAACATCTGATGGTCCTGCGCTTCCCACAGAAGATAAATATCGATAGAAATATTTCGACCGCTTAGTGATCGCTATCAGAATGTGAGGAGACTTTCAACCGGCATCACAAAAAATGCCGGAAAAGGTGCACCGTGCCTTTAATGACATCGAATTGATATTCAAAGAGCTGGAAACAGAATTACCAGTTGCAGTGTCTCCTCGACTGGCACAGCGGCCCTTCAGTGAAGTGTTAGCATGACACAGTTACAATTTTCAGCTATGCGTTGCTTTGTTCTTTTCTTTGATACTGCCGATGTTAAATTATGGATGAAATTCGAATATCACGCTGTGGTTAAAAGGACCCGGTCTAAAACCTCGCATCGGGTGATGGGTGATAAAGATACCGTGTAATTTGAAATTATGAACGGAGCAACTCTTGACTTACAGTAATAGAGTAAAAGAATCCAACATTTCTGCTATTGTTTAAATACACATTATGGGCATGAAAAGGTTGGACATTAAAGAGAGAGAGAGAGACTTTTGTTAAATGCTCTGAATTATGTAAAAGAATGTTATTTAGACACATCAGCCTTTTAGCCTTGATGGGAAGTCAGGACCAAATGGCATAGAACAGTGAATTGTGCTGTTATGTGGTCCATCGCAACTGGTGAGACTCTGCCGCTCACAGAATTGAATTCTCCAAAGCAATCGCATGTGAATTGGATTTACTGCTCTCCATTTACACTGACCTTTACCTCCTCATGGAGCAATAATGGAGGTATATAAGGAAAGGAGGTGTTTTACTTTTATTGAGTGTGGCTGATGGTAGGACTGAAGAACTTGAGGGAAGAAGTTGTAAGAACATTTCCCTAATGTTTCCATTACGTAACAAAAACGTTACTGTTATTATAAAGTTCTAGTAATGTTCAAAACGTCCAGTTTGAAGCCATTGTATTAATGTTATGAAAGTTACGCGAATTTTTATATTCCGTAACATTTTTTAAACGTTCCACTATCTTCTTAAGAATAACATTTTTGATATATGAAATATAACGTTAAATAAATTCTACTAAAGTCAATGCAAGGCTTTGAGAAGATGTTAGCCCATGTTCTGGGAATGTGTCCTGTTAGCTTTGGTACAATCTTACACTGAGGGCCTTTCATTCTGTTCAGACTGTCCTCTGCTGGTTCACAAGCTCCAACAAAGATGTTCTGTGTGACTCAAGCGTTTAGCAGGGTGGGAAAACACCCTGCACTTCTGAAGCATGCGCTGACTTCACACAGCACAAAGAGGATATTATTTTGCGCTCTTGCGAGGGCACCAAAAATGGAGTGGAGCTGGCTGACAGACGTTCACCTTGAGCTTTTGTCTGGTGTGTGATGACTGAACATGAGCTGTGTGCTGGTGGGAACTGCACATCTCTGCTTTCCTCTGCATTGTGCTATTTCGCCTGAGAGACAGGACACAGGCACTGAAGCTGACGGGAATCTGTCTGAACCAATAGGACGTGGATATTTGAGCAGGTGATCTGTGTTTGATCATAGGGAGAACCACTAAACACACAACAGCCACAGGGCCGTGGCCTTCAAAGAGCTTTGTAATGCAAATGTGTTTTGTGTGTGGAGAGAGGTCTGAGATGCTGTTTTGACTGGCATTGTTAATATATGTTTCCCAAAATTGTAGCGTACTTCATTGTAACTTGGGAACAGACCAGAACAAGCACTTTTCAAACTGTAACTGTGGGGTTTTTGTCATGTGATGAACATTCACTATGAACAAAAGAATGTGGTTTCTGAAGCTGGAAAACTCTTGTTATTGTCACAGTGTTTTTGTCTCCTGGCGAACCGATTGAGTCCGATTTCTACCAATGTTGTTTCCATAAATCCTGTTGATTTTACTGTATTTGAAAGAATACAGTTTTAGAGGGTCTAATATGATTGTGTACTAACAAGTGTAGGAAACGCTAGCGTAGCTAGTTAATCATTTTGAAAACGTTTTGTTTGAAACATATTTAATTACATTTAGAAAATCATGTACAAATATTAAATATTCTAGTTTATCTTTTTAAAATGTTGCCATTTTCCAAGGACGTGGAAAACAGCAACGTTCCATAAAACCAAAGTGGTGAAATTATTTTTATATCATCTTCATATTCACTTTCTTTGTGATTAAAGAAACTAATATGATTTCCAGATTTAAAGCGTAATGTTTTATTCAGTAAATGAACGCCTGCAATATGACGGGGACATCAAAGTGTACAACACAGCAGGAATGACCCAGGTAAATTCTCCTGCTGGTTATTAAATATACCCACGGCAATTGCAAGACGTAGCTTACCGGTGTTAGCACTTTTAAAGAAATAGGGCACCGTTTAAAAATATCTGCTCCTCAATTCTTGCCTATTTATAAGATCAAATGACATTGCAACTTTGAATCCACTTTTCGGATCTGCTTCGCCTGTGTAAATTTGCACTGAGCCTCTACAGTTCTTTAGTGTATTATGTCGTTTTCAGCAGCGTGTGCCTGCCTCAGGCGGCTTATCTGTACTACCTGCAGATTATATCAAGAGACCTCACAAAACTAGATGTAGAAAACTAAAGAATGAGCGACTGCAATTATATTCCCATCAGAAGCAACTTTTCCGAACATAAAAGACAAGTCTAGATTTAAGAGCGTTTTTAATGCAAAACAACTCTAAAAGTGTATTTAAACCACTTTATTAAATAAAGCGAGTCAACTGAGGCCACAGTTCTTTTCTTCTGGCGTCTCTTTCTTAATGCAACACAGAACAAGTTAATGTTCATGTGAAAAGAGGATTCATAGACAATAGAATTGATAGCAATGATAAAAAGGCTTCTTCTGTTCCTTTTGAAGTTTGGCAGCTCTTAATAAGAGTGTAATCGGACCGTGTGTGTGTGTGTGTGTGTGTGGGTGTGTGTGTGTGTGTGTGTGTGTACTGGTATATGTGGACACACTTCCTGTGTCCTCATAAACCAAATGGCTTAATTTATTTTAATAAAGAAAATGCCAAGCGTGTTCTGTGAGGATAGAGGAATAGAAAGTTTGATTAGCTTAACATAAAAATCATTATGCTTATGGACCCGTAAACCACATATGCAACTGTGTGTGTGTCTGTTCCTGTTCTTTTACCAAATGTCCCCACATGGATGATAAAAGCCACACACGCTTACATTATAGGCACCAGCCAGTGGCTCCAACGAAGGAAATGATTAATCATACTGAAAAATGCAAGAAGGTTTCCATGAGGGTTAGGTTTATAGGTAGGGTGAGGGCTAGGGGACAGAATATACAGTGCGTACATTATTCGAGTTATTGTGTTTATGGAAAACAGTCTACAGTGTACAGAGTCTACAGTGAAAGATTGAGTTGTAATGGTGCGGCCCAGCTGGAAGGCAGATAAAGACTCTGTACTGTAGGTGTGTCTTAACGTGCAGTCAGTGGCTATGTTTACTTGTACTCAAACAATGCCATTATTATGCATTGTGCTAACAGCATTCAGTGACTGACTGCCATGTTTTAAAGTGATGGTGGATAAGCATGTCATCCCAGAGCAGCACTAGTGCAAGCACAAGCGGAAGTAATGCAATTAAAGTGTGTACTGTACATGCCTGTGCAATGCGATTATTATTGCAGTGCTTCACATATTTTGTAATTGTATGTAATTATAGCCAGTCAGTTGCCTTAATAAAGAGGTCTGTGTTTTATTTCTATTAATGCATCAGTTAATTGACATATCAAAGGCTTTGGTGGTCCCCCAGTGTGACTCTGGTCATGAAACATTCACCTCCTGAATAACTTAGCTCTGGCTGTCAATGTTTGTGTTAACAGTGGACCTCCAAGAGACATAACATAACTGGCAGCGTGGGGTTGATGCACGTCCTGCGCTGCATGCGCAGTGGAACGCAACTCTGACTCACGAGGACAGTCTGTGTCCCTCCATCAGCGTTTTTGGAACAATTGCATTTTGCTTTGAGGTTTGATTCGGATACCAAATGTCTTTTTAGCACATCAAAACGAGCAGAAGCCATTTAGCGTTCTCAGTCCTCTCAACAAATAATAAACACATTAATAATGCACAACTTCATGCATTAGCACGTTGCAGCTGGGCATTGCTTAATCTGCAGTAGCTATAGCAAGAAATATATGAAATAAAATAATTCAAAACAGAATTGCTTTGCTCTGAATACAAAGTGTATACACAAGCCTCGCAGTTCTCCTAGTTGATTACTGCTGTAAATGTCAAATAATTATAGAAATATATATATGTGTGTGTGTGTATTATATAATAATATATATATATATATATTATTAAAATGTGTATATATAAATATATTTCAGCCGTATATATTTCTTCCAGCCATATCTGTGATAAAAATTACAAGTTATTTTTTGCCTGTAGAGAACTGTTTTATATTCATTCATAATTAAATTAATCTGCATATATATATATATATATCTATATATATTTCTACTGCACTTTGGAAACCGTTTGAGCCTGTTGGTAGATGACTTAATATATACAACTAATTACTTAAAAGCTGTTAAATTAAAGGAGAAAAGCGTGTAATGCAATAGGAGTGAACCGTTTTGAGGCGTTTGAACGAAGTGGCCTGAGGTTTCAGAAAGGAAAGTGTTTCCTGAAGCGTACCGCATGTAATTAACAGCACACAGACCAGCACGAGAGATCTCTGAACCTTATTAAGGTGTAATACTCCAAGGTTTTAGTGCTGTCATAGCCCAGCATCACATTGTATAATTAGCCAATACTTCACACACAATTACCTGAATCCAGTGACCAGCTTGACAGGTCACGTCAACCTTAATCGAAGGATAGATGCTTTAAACGTTTGGTGGGACTCCTATCAGCTTCTAATGACCCGCCTTCGTTCTTATGACCTTAAAGCTTGTTCTCAAAGTTGTCTGTGTCTCTCTAAGTTACTTTTTTTAAGTTTCCTGAACTGCAGACTCTCAAGCCTCTTTGATCAGGATAAACCTAAACACATAGGGGACTATCAGGGCTGAACACATGCTCCTGCGAAGGTCAGTGAGATCACCGCATGAAATATTCCCACAATGTTACAGATACCCTCAGTGAGTGCTGTGCAGAAACCTGCAGATAATGTGGGGTGAGGTCATTCCACCACATTGTGTCCAATTATCCCATTAGATCAATTTACTTGCCCAGCAGCATCCACACATGACCTTCATTTCTGCACTTACTGGCATGACCTAAACATACAAGGACGTACAGTGTAAACCTGAACTTTTCGGCCAAATCCAGCCTGACAGCAGCAAATATAAATCATTATTTGTAGTAAATCAGGCTCTTCCAGCTGTAAAGCTGCAATCTGTCTCTTTAATTGTTTAAAAATGAAGAAAAATGAATTATTGCGCAAGTACGTGACAGATCAGCGCTCGACACAATCTGCTTACCTTACTCTGTTTGTAGTTTGTAGCTTGTTCTTATAGCAGTTGTTTACCATTTAAACTTTTCATCCGCATTAAGAAAATAATACAAGTAAACTGCAATATTACGTTTCAAACAGAGATGGGGGTAGAGAGGCAAAAGTTACGGACGGCAGCGTTAAATTAGAAAGGAAACGTGTTCACTATTGATCTCAAACCACTGGATTCTATTGTAATTTTTAGGAATAATACATAAATTATTTATCTATCTAAAGCGTTTGTGTGTGAAATAGAGCTTTCGACTGAGGTCATAAACATGCAAATGAGCTTTCTGCCCAAACTGAGCCTTGAGTAATATTGAGGGCAGCATTTCATTTATTTGGCACAGGTATATCGTGACACCTAATTTATTTCCTCCATGTCTAAGAAATATAACTTGGCCTGCAGGAAGTTTGACGAGAGACGGCTAGTGTTAGCAATAAAATTAAAGTGGGCAGTTTAATGGTATACGGGGGGTATTATCTATCCTGGGCCTTCACGTCCCCACACGCAAACCAGTGTCAGCAACATTCAGGTTTCATTACTTCCCCACTGCCATTTATCTCGGAGTAGTTTGCTGACCCGTGCGCTGCTTTTCTGTTTAACAGAAGCTGCTATAATTTAGCTGATTTTCTGTGGGGTTGCGTGTCATTCGAGGATAACGTGAAGAAAACTGTTTATATGTGCCTTAAGGGTGTCGCAATATGCTGGTATTGACGTAACGATGATGTTATTGATCATGAAAACGGTGTTAATACTACACATATGATACTATCAAGAATATTGTGTCAGTTGACACTCCAGCACAGTTAGTGGTGCTGTTGCGTCCGTTTGACATTTTACCCTCAGGCGCACAATGATCACAAACTTTCTCTTTGTTTCCTGAGACGGAGTGATTCATTGGCCAAAAAAGCAGTGAATAAACACAATGAAAGATGAACTGATAGCATAAGTGTTTTTTATTTCAGTAGCCTGAAATAAAAAAACACAATTTGTTATAGCCTCCCATTTCCGTTACCGAGAATTCTTCTGGTCATTATAACTGTGCAGTGAAAATTTAATGTATATATTTGATGTATATGAATTGATGGTATGTATACATATATAATGTATATATAGTACTAAATCTATAGTACAGTGAGATGTGGGATTGACTTATCTTTCTAGAGTACTTGATGATGAATTTGACCCAACAAGGTAAATTTGGAGGCAACATAAATAAAATGGCTGTTGGAACACCTTTTACAATCTATAATGTCTTTAAAAACTGCCTGACCAAAAGTCCAGAATAGATTTCAGCAGCCATTTTCTAAAACCCGGCATTGCACATTTAATGTCCTGCTCATATCGCCCTGTAAATATGTGTGTGGAGTGATGGAGTAAATCTTTTGAGTTGTTGAGTGTTCCCATTTAAAATAACTTCAGCACAGGAAATGACTCTCATTCCTGGCGGTATTATCAGGAAACGATTTGGTCGGTTTCACACGACGCGAGAGGGATAACTGTGAGGAATCTATAACCTGAAGCTGCTGACAGATTCACTCTGGCCGCCACGCTTCAGTTCCTCGTGAAGAGAAAGCCACTGCGTCACAGGTTCCAAAGTGCTGACCCGTCTCCTCACCACACCTGCCTGTATTTATAGTCTCCCGTTTCCATTACAGCCTACAGACATCAGAGGAAGGCCAAATTCAGAGTAGTCACATGACTGAGAGAGTCACTGTGCAGGGCACTATGTTTGTCTTTGTCTAAGAAGAGAAGAGTGTTGAATTATATTTATGTTTCATACTCATAATCACATGGTACATAAACGCTAATGAAGATGTTTGTCACAGCATGAATGAGGCTTATTGTGATTAAGCAGAAAAATACACAGACAAACTCGTGTGTTTTTATTTGAAGCAACCGCTTGTCATCAAGCGTTAGTTTCCTTTTGTAGCTGTTTATAGATATTTCTCTGTTGGTCTTTCCCATGATTTCATCATCAAACAGGCAACACATTTTTTGATGTCATGTCTGGCAACAAGAGGCACAGGTATTTCACAGAGTCACCTGATACCTGGATTAACCGTCAGCCTTTGAAGTGACGGGTGTGTAAATGTGCCACTGAAAGCTACTGTCAGAATGAACAAAGATTCAGGACTTAAAGTGGTTTTTGAGGTAATAGTATCAAAGCTCTGTTTTACCTTTACAACGAGGTTCTATATGTTAACATGAGGTAATGCGGCATTTAACATAAAATAACAATGCTTTTATAACATTATTCATCTTCGTTAAGGCTAACTTGTACCGATAAATCTTTAACATTCCAAATTGTAGAAATTCACAATTGTTTTTCATTGTTAGTTTATGATACCTATTGCATTCAGTGCTGTTTTAGCATTCGGTCAAGAATCATTTGGGTTGAGCTCTGGTCTTTGTTTTAAGCTTCTGTGTGTTACACAGTGACCTTATATAACGTTTAAATGTTGTGCTTTAATGTATAAAGTACATCTCTATATATAAAGTTGTATCCATCTCGTAAAATCTAATCATTTCTGAGCAACCTACAGTATAGGCTATACTAATGATGTCATTACCTGTGGCTCTTCTGTGTCATTAGTCACATGACATTTATAGCTCAGTTGATTGGCTCAAAGCATTCTGTTTCTTGAGTCCTGCACCAGCTGAGCATCTGCCATTGAGATGAATGGAAATGCTACTGGAAATCTTTCTCCAGGTTTTATATACCTGCTTGGTTTACACTGCCATGACATCACAACTGCTTATGATGATATATCTGAGCACTTGCGGCCTTCTGAATTTCAGCCAAATGGCCATACTCTAGTCTGGCAAGCTCATTACACTCTTTAATTTGCTTAGGTTAGAAGAATATGTTTACTTCCACAATAGGCAGCCATTATTTAAGCAGACCTGAAATATCAGATGTGTAGAGATCATTAATTCTGCTCAGGGAAGGGATATAAAGCATCAGGGAGCGGCTCTTTCTGTCTATATGAAGTCATTACGGTGCTCAGACTGAATACCTGCTCCATCCGTCTTTCCTGTGATCTCGTGTGGATGCGGGGGGAGATCAAGCAGATACAAATAGAGATAACTAGATTCCTTCTGTAATCTGTAACAGCAGGCAGACATCAGAGTGTCCAAACGCGCCTGTTGTTTTCCTCAGGCATTGATTCTCCTCTTAAGAAATTCCTCTCCGCCGGCTCCCGCTAGCTGCAGCTTTAGAAAATCACCATGCTCGTAAACACGGACCTGAATGTGCCCGATTCCCACCAGCTCTCTGTCTGCAGATTGTTTGGTGATGGGCTGTTGGTAATTCGAGCCACGCTTGGAGAGCGGTCGGTGGCAATAAAAGTTCTATTGAAACGTTGAGAGACCAGAGAGAAGCCGACCTCTCACCCAAAGTGATAAATGAGGGCCGGAACACTCGGCATGCTGGGCGGTCGAGAGATGCCCAAACAGCCTCAGACGGGCCATCGCTGGTCCTGTTGTTCTTCATTACATAAGCTCTACATCCTGGGCTCTGCTTTGCATCTGTAAACGGTTTAGGTCACTGAACTGTATTAATCATGAAGAAACATTAGGGGCTTTACTCTATAAAAGCTGGATTCATTATTGGGTGCCATTTGATAGTCTAGACAGGGTGAATAAACATAATAGGCGAATGTGTCCTATTCATTACTCGCGTAGAAATGAAAACGTTCCCTCATCGTGCCCGGAAATAATATTCCTTATTTGTTTGACGCACGGCATCCTGTGTGATTTATGTCGGTGTTAAAGAGCGACAAAACAACGGAGCAGTAATTAAAGTTTAATGATACTTCGATTGAATATTTCATTCTCTCCGCAGAAGCCCTCGGTGTCATAATTTTCTGCCTGATCGTCTTTTTTATGATGAATCATCTCCAGCCGCAATGCACATTATTTTAAGCATCTAGATTCCTCCCCATGGACGATGTCTGTTTGCAGTTTACTCGAATAGTCAGCTAACATCGGATGCCTTTCTCATTACACATCAGAAAAGCTTGTAGAATCACCTAATCCTGAGAGAACCTGCTGTGCAGACGGAAAATAACGTCAAGTGCGTGCTGTTGTCTTGACTCCTGTCCAGCCCTAACCCAACGGTGCCTGGCCCTGTTCTTTATCCCCACATAAAGGCTTAATTTGTTGTCTCACACGTTTGTAGTCAGCTGCTGTGTTTGCATTATGTATATGACGCACAGTGCTGACTTCATTGTCGTTCGTTAAAGGTAGGATAGGCGATTTCAAAGCTAGCAATAGCAAGCTAGCTTTGAAAGCATAAGATCCCGCCCTCCTGTCAGAGGGCTCCCCAAAACCACGGCTCCTTCAATGCATGCGAGTGTGATGCAAATACATCGTTTGACAGGGCAGGGCATAGTAGGACATCCTGTCATTGTATTTGGTCTAAATTGGACGTACATTTTATGGTCCTGGACTTCCATAGAAGATATAAAAAAATATAACCTTGATGTTAACAACGCCAAGGTCATGGGTTCGATCCCAGGGATTGCACATACTCATAATCAATGTATAGTATAATGCAATGTAAGTCGCTTTGGATAAAGCGTCTGCCAAATGCATAAATGTAAATGTGATATAAATATACTTAGACCACTTTATACTTGGCGCTTGCTATGAGGATGTGAAGAGACTTTCAACCCGCTTAACAAAAATGTTCCTGGAAAAAATGGCCTACCCTGCGTTTTAAGGCTGAGCTGAGTTTTTTGTGTGTTTGTTTTATAATAATCTTCCTCAAAGGAATTAGCTCTAATGTGTTATACAGAAACCAGGCCGCCTACCAATGTAAACAGTTTTGTGCTTTGTCAGTGTACAGAGAGCTTGTTGCTTTATATATTGGTTTTAGTAAACATCCTAGTCTAATGACTCAGCTTCCACTTTTCAGATAGCAGGTGCTTGTTCAGGCAGCTGCTGTTATCTAGAGTGATCTCTTATCATGTGCAAATGTTTCACTGGCTGTTTTTCAAGCTTGTGCCCTTCAGTGCTTTGCAGATTTTAACTTGCTTAAAAACAACAGCTTAAACTAGGCAAAGCTGGTCTCCTGTTTAGACCGGTAGGTTGGTTGATTGGCTTGTTTTAGCCAGTTTTTGGCACGTTTTACCTCTCAGACCGGTTAGAATGTAAAATATTGTTAATAATTTTTAAATATAACATACAACACATGTAATTATGTTATTTATTAGTACTATTTTGTTTGTAAGGCACTTTTTTGCTTTAATACGAGGTGGTTTTTTAATACCCTGCACTCTGGTACAGTGATCAGGATTTGCTTCCTGTACACGGGCTCATCTGATTGGTCAGGGCTGTGTTGTGGTCCTGACAGGGCTGATGGGGGATTACATTAGCGGATCATTAGGCGCTCTGAGTGCTCTGGCAGCAGCCGGGCTGGAAAGCCCTCTGTCTCAGGTGTGAGACTCCACTGAACGCTCGGCGTCTGAGGTCTGATTCGCTCTCTGCGGCCCAGCGTGTCCTCCACTCTAATTGCACTTCTCTTCCTCTCTCCGTCTTTCATCCTGTCTTTACCACGCACCACAGCTCCTGGCCAGAGCCACGCGTCCCCGGCTCTGCGGATCTGCACTAAGTAGGCTGGGGCCCACAGGTGCACATTCACTTTTTGAGCTATTTTTACCTTCCCTCTTATCCACAATGAGGGTATCAAATAGAGACCACTCACTGTTCACTACGCATCTGGATTTGGACAACTCAGACACCAACAGGCCCCTCGTCTCTATGAGAATCTGATATCTCGCGTCTTCGCCACACAGGTTCGGTCTAGACGAAGATTACTGCTGACTAAACTCTGGCAGGAAGTCAGACCTCCCAGAGAGAAAGAGAGACACAACACTATGTACTGCGGGGGTTCTGTAGCAGGGCCTCCCCTCTGTATACTGACAGCTCATCTGCCTCCCTGTGGATCACACAGTGTGTTGTGGCCTGCTGGATGTGTAAGCATGTGCATTTTTTTGTGTTTACAAGACATCGCAGTCGCTCTGGAACAACTCTGTTATGCTTCCTGTTATGCTGGGGATCTTTTATCCAGCTAACAGGGAACGTTATCTAAACATCTAACATGGCTAACATTCTCTAAAAGCTCTTTTAGAAAAACACTCCTGATGTTAGCAGCATGTAAACATTATATATATATCATATATCAAAAACGTTTGTCACAAGTTGTTATGGAATGTTTTAACATGTTAAATGTTTAATATGCAATTATGTTAAATGCAATAATGCTAATGCATTTTGAATATTCCTAGAACTGTAAAAACAAAAAAAAATGTTCCTACAACCAAAAATTGTTAGCTGGTAGCCCCGTGCATCATTTAAGCATATGTCTAAAATATCTTCAGCTTGGCATCCATGTTTAACAAACTACATAAAGCATAATTTTAAATTGCAATAGGTTATAGCTATTGGGAATAAAGTCTAGGGGAAAATTACACTTTTCCTAGCAGGATAAACTGCAGAGCTGTGTGGTGTAAGAGGGGTCTGATCTAGGCAGAGAAAGCTGCTTTATGTTGCTTGCCTAAGCTATAAATTGGCTTTCCTAAATTTACCCCATGGATCAATAAAGTTTCATCTGATTCTTATTTTAAATTCAAAAGCCGTGATGAATCGCCGGCTGTGTTTCATTTAATAGTGTCATAACTTTTTTGATTCATCTTGGTCACAGCGGCATTAAACGTTTAGTGTGATTCATTAGTAACACAGGAAATGAAGCTGGACTCGGGGGAAAACACCACTGAAAGTGACGAAGATAGCTTGCATGTTTAAAATGTCCTGTAGTACATGTATTTGTAACCATTTTTTTAATATTTAATATTTGATATCCTGATATTATTATACTATTCTACTCCTTTGTATTTATGGGTGTAGACACCTTTAAATAATTGATTCATTTGAAATCATTTGTACAAATGGATCATACGGTATGTTACTGTCTTTATTACGGTTAACCGTTAGCATATTATTATTCCATGTTCACTGCATTTGATAATAAAGTATAGATCGTTGGTCTTCTAGAAGCAAATAAGATGTTAGAATAGCCTCTTCTCGCAAAACACCCTCTGTATTCCAGCCCTGTAGATAAACTTTTCGTTATATTGGAAAGTAATGATGCCCTCTTCCAGGCAAATTGAAGTTAAGCACCAATGATTTAAAAGTGCATTAAGGATTCTCAGGCTGACTTGTCTGATAAACGCTGTCTCGGGCGATTCTTCTGCTCTCCCCCTGCAGACAATTGTCATGCCCGCTGTGCAGGTACCTTCTTCCTCCTCTGCCGAACGACGCTCCTGCAAGAGCATTTTTCCCCGACGCCCCTATAGCTGTCAGAGATTCCAGTAAATCACATCCACCTGTCCAATGTTCTGCCGGTTACTTTGAATAACCAAAAGCTCCAGCTGATACATTTTTCTGCAACACAATCGTGTGCGGTGGGGGCGCAGCCTTGTGATGTAGCGCGGATGTGAGCAAAAGACGAGAGCTCGCGCGTAGGTGTTGAGAGATTACCGTACGTCTCGTCCTCTCTGTGTTCTGCTGATCATTATAGTGAAGTTTCTCGTCTGGGCACATGTTGAGGATGCGGTACGCATTCAGCTTTCTCAGTGGGGAATACGGTGAACCAACAACTCGCAACGCCTTGCGTATTATGGAGCGGCTTTGTTGAATATTCAGCATTTTGGTGTCATCTCCTAAAAGACTGTACTTTCAGCTGCCAGCCCTATTAAAAACAGTTGGCAGGGAGGCTGTTGAAGTTCTGTGAGGGCTTCACGCCTCCAAAATCAATCTTCCCAGCTAACAATTCTAGGTTGTAAGACAATTTCCTTAACATTTTAATTAGGTTACAAAGATAAAAAAGTTATTTTGAAAGTTCTAGGAATGTTTTTAGACGTATGATCATTATTGCTTGGTTATAGGAATGTTATTCAACATTTGTTCTGTAATGTTTTTAAAACATTACACTAACAATTTAAGAATAACATTTTGATATATGAAATATAATGTTAAAAACAGTCTACTAACATTACTACAAGAACATTTATAATAACTTTAAGAGAACGTTCCCTGTTAGCTGGGTGGTATGATAATGTCGTTTCTCACAGAGTGGTCCTGACAATGACTACGTCAGTCATGACGTTCTGAAGAGCAACGACTGTTTTACAGTCGTTTGGAATTTGTAGCAAAATGGCTCTGGTGTAAATCCATAACAAGGTGACGGGCATAAAGAATAAATCTCTACATTGTAACTTCACACCCACAAAACTCACTCAGTTTCTGCAAACCATAGACATGCAAACAAGAGCTTAAGTATGCATAGTGATATGCTGCGGGTACGAGCAGCACCTTGTCCTTGCTCTGTGATGTGTGTCTGGGAAACCTGAAGCCTGCTGAGGTTGAGACAGATAAAAGTGGGTGCCAGAGTATGAACCTTCAAAGGGCTCGATGTGGAACTCTCTGGGCTCTTTGAACAGCTGTCCCTTAACTGCCTGAGAGGAGTTCCATCTTCTCCAAAACAAGTGTGTGGAAGTGAAACAGTATGTTAAATTTCATCAAAGCACTCGGGCTGAAAAGCTTGTACGGCCTGGGGTGTGTTTTCTTCCAGGCCTTTTTTATGGTTTTGTCACCAGTGCGACTAGACAAACATAAAGGGAGGGGAAAATAAACCTGCCAAAATTGATTTTGACTTTCTGACCCATTGGACATTAAGCCAAAGTGCCGATTTGTCAAGCTGTGTCAGTTCCACGGCATTAGTGCTGAGTTGGGACTTCTGGATGCAATAAATTCACATTTGTACCAACACAAGATGTCAAAGGAGTGACTCCAGCCATCATTAAACTTTTATACTTTTGCTCCCAAAATGTCAAAAGTGATGGATTGTAGCAGCCTATCCTAAGGGTTCAATCAGGCTGATAGAAGCGCCAGTTTTGGTCTCATTTTGGAGCAGCTGAAATAAATTTGAATCGCACTTTGTCGACACTGATCCATACAAATCCATACTGCCATCTGATTGGCTTGTTATGCAGTCAAGTCGTTTTCACCCAGCTAACAGGGAACATTCTCAGAACATAATGTTAATCTAATGTTCCCAAAGTTATCACAAAGCATTCTTGCAGCAACATTAGTAAAACGTTTGTCCCACATTATATATCATACATCAAAGTTGTTAATGGAACGTTTAAAAAATGTTACAGGATTAAAAAAGTTTGAATAATGTTTTTATAACCAAACAGTAATGTTAATACATGTATAAAAAACTAGACATTTTAAACGTTCCTATAATGTTTAAAAGAATGTTTTTATTACTTTACATAAACATTAGGAAAATGGGCAATGACTATGAGAACTGGAATTTTAAGTAACATCATTTAGGATTGTTAAAGATTGCACAGAAATTGTTTGTATTGTTGGTCGAGGGATGTGTTTAGACAGCAGAACTGGTGGGTATCGATCCATCAAACAGCAGCAGTTGTTTGGGGTTTGTTGTGTTGAAGTTCTTAATTGTAGCATCTCATGTTTTGGTCTGTTCTCTGATCAACTCCAGCATTAAACTTTTATTCTGTTTCTTTGCTTCTCTTCCTCCACCAAAAGTCTGTTTTTCTCTGTTTTAATGATCTTAGTGCTAATAGCAGGAAGCCATGAAAGTGCTTTGTTTCTGTTTATGACGAGGCTGTAAGATTGTGCTTTTTTTCCAAAACACAGTAAGAGATCGTTGCTTAAATGAGTTAAAATTGAACTGTTTTTACAGCAGAAATGCAGGCTTTCCACATCTAATGGCGCTCTTCCAAATGATAAATCTCATCTCCGCTCCAGTGCACAGGCCAAGATATCTCCAGCATGATGTAACATGAGTGTGTACAGTGACTAATGTTTATCTGTCTGAATCTTTAAGACCTACTGGACAGATAAGGAAACGCAACCACTGACTTCCTGAGCATTTATTTGCTTCTAAAGGGATAGTTCACCTCGCTTAACCTCATTCCAATGTCATTCCAAACCTGAGTGCTGTTATTTTTCCTTTGAAACAGAAACATTAGGAATTTTCATACAGAAAGAGCTGCGCAAAGTGGCAACATCTGTGAAGCGCTAACAAAGAGCAAAACGACACTATAACAGCGGTCTTTACAATTGTTATGTTTCAAGTTTTCTTAACTGCTTTGCGTGACGTTGACATGTTATCGAAGTCAAAACCGGTTTGGAGCAAACGGGCCTTTATTAGAACGAATTGTTCCGGTGTTGTTTTGGAATTGAATTGAGTTGACTGAATTTGTAATAGTTTAATAATGAATAAGTAACACTCCTCTAAAACATTACGGATTCAAAGCATGCGCGACGTAAAAAAATATATAAAAAATTCCACCCCATTAGTTGCTTCTGCTGTAACAGAATGATTTAACAAGTTAGGATTTGTGCACGGTTCTAGAAGCAGCCGAATGAAATGAGTCTTGATTCTTTCTGGCTAAAGAACGATTCCTTTTGTATACGGTGATTTTTACTTAACCATCTCTCGACTCGTCCCCAGAGAACACGCCCACTGGCCACGATTGCTTCTCTCACTTGCAGAGAAGGTAAAAGGGGACGTTGCTCATTAGCCTGAGCAGCACTGCCTGTAATTAAATTTAGCCCCACTACAATGCTCATTCCTTCACGGCGTACTATTTCATCATTAAATAAACTTAATATCCGTCATCGTGGAGTTCCTCATGAGAGGAGATGTGCGGTGCGCCTGGACAGTTTCCTGTAGACAGTCTGAAAGAAGCTTTACTCTGTAAATGAGTCGCAGTAGATGCATCTGAAGTTTGCGGCTCTTTATTAATTAATTAAAACATTTATTTTAGTATTTGCTGTATTGCTGGAATTAAATATGGCATCAAAAATAAGATGAGACTCAAGAGCCAATGACATCTGATGGTGTCGTTGATTTACATCTTATAATAAACAATAAAATTTGCAATAACACCACGTATTCTGTTTTCTGTGTTGTACATGCTTAATAATTTTCCTGTTTTCTGTGTTTTTATTTTCATTACTGTGTTTATAAATTACAGTAGTTTCTCCCTTTGTGTTTCGCAGAACATAAACATAACAGCAAAAATGTTTGGTACAACATGAAGTCTAGAGGGAAAGAAGAAAATGACCAAATTTTCATTTTTGAGTGACATGTTCCTTTAAGTCAGCAGTGAACAGACATCTTAAATGAGGGTGAGCCAAACTATGCCTGGCACTTAACCAAGAGGAAGCGCCAGATTGAGCAGTACATCCAAAACCCAATCCAACAGATGTAAAAGTGATTTGGAGCTCGGTCTACAGCATTTGTATTTCACATAAGTGAGTTATTAGACCCAAACACCAGCCATCCAGAAGAGCTTGATTCACATTCCAGCTTTTATGAATGTCAGAAGAGACTGACTAAAGCAACGGTTAAATGGTGCAATTAAATGCAGTGTGTGTGTGTGTGTGTTAATGCCATTTGCCTTAAAGTGCAGTCTCACGAGTGATGATGTCACCAGCAGTATTTTATGATTGATTCAGAGTGTTTTGAGAAATAGTGTTTTTCTATTGCATCTGGTTTCAAACAAACACTGTTGTAGTGTGCATACTTTCCGTGTGCTCTTCCTCTGCTGTTTTATTCGAGTACATGTGCTGCCTTCATGCTTCACTCACCTCATTTCGGTTCCTCATGCTCCTCTGGAGAAACAAATGGCTCTAGTTGCATTTTTAGAACTGATAAACAACATCGATGCAATCTCCAATCTTATCAGCTTAGGAACGCGCATCTTGGGCGTGACCCAGTTTTTCGCCACGGGCCGGCGTGTGTATGTGCAGTGACTGTTAGGATGTGCACACATCTGTTTGCCTTTCTGGTACAGGAATAAGCAATAAGTATCAAGAATAAGCAATAGGTCACATATTTGTGTGTAGTGCTGTTAAGATTATAAAATAGGAGCAGAATCTTTTGGAAAAGACTGTTTTGGAGGTTAGCTGTTAATACTGTTGCAGAGTTATTGGTTCTAGCAAGTCTCATGGAAAAGATGGCGTGCCGTCAGACCTGTATGATATTTGATCTATAATTTGATTCGAGAGAGAATGATGACATACGTGTCAGGTTGTTCATCGCATACAATAAAGCTAGAGATTCTCATTTTCTGTTTCACAGAAACAAAATAACAGCATATGAGTTTGGAATGACATGAGGATTTTATTTTTCTTATTTGTATGTCTGGGATTATGCACAATATACATTAGTCTTATAAGATAAGAGATGCATTGCACCAGATTTATCTGTTAGGTCTTTTTCATCTGCATTCTCTGGGCAGCTAAATAAATTGGTATAAATAAAATACAAATATATGCAATTACATACTGTACAGAGAAAGGTACCCTTACAGAAAACACGTGAATTTCACGTCTTTTTTACATACATCCACATGAATTTCACATGTGCAAAAGCACACGATCACGTCAAGCCCATCAAACAACATGAAACATGGTGACATATTTTTCACACGTGAACGTGTGTTTTTGCACATCAAATTCATGTGGTTAAAATACTAACAACCAATTAATGTTGACAGCATTGCTTTCCTAAAATCCCATTTTAAGAGGGACTATTTCTTTAGTGGATAAATATACCAGTTTATGTTTATAAACACAGAAAGGTTTGACCCCTGCCAGGTTTGCTTGAAGCACAGGAAAAATATAATGCTGTTACTGTTTTCAACTCCTGGTGAATCATTTTACACCTTGTGACACATAAACAGAGAATGGTTTAGTTCCCCTGTGGCATAAACTCTGTTGCTTTCAAAGCGAGAACACAAAGACTGTATTGAAATACGTAGTACGCTTTCTTTCCTTTATTTATTTTAAATCGTGGGACGCTCATCAGCCCTGCACTGTACCGTGTGCTCTGGTGAATTTATTTTAACCCTCATCCCAGTGTGTTTATCTCTGATCTGCGTTGAAACGGGGGAGGAGGGAACGTAATGAGATTAGGCTGAAACATGTTTACCAGTTTTGATTCATATCAGGCCCTGTTTTCTTGAGTGCCAGCCCTTCACCCAATCCAAACACAAGTTCAAACGCCCCACTTACCATTAACCAATAACTCAAGAATGACCATCTAACTCAGTGGGACGGCATCTGGCTGATTCATATCTAGTTGTGGTACTGATTCATACGTTGAGGTCACGAGTAGACCGAGGAGGCTGCACGCAGAATGACTTTAAAACCGCTGTGAGTTTTCTCTGTTAATGATGTGTCATTTTAAACGGTGCGCCCGTGAGAATTCATCTCGCGTGCCTCGGCAGCAGCTCATTCCCGCTGAGCCTTTACTGGCCGCTTCCGTACGCAGCATGGTGAAGCTGCATTATCACCGGTAATGACCTGCATGAAGCCTGCCGGTTCAGAGTGAAAGCAGAGGTGCGTGAGATTAGTTCTTTATTGATCTGGCCTTAAGGAGATAAGATACACTAATGTGTTTAAAGACGCTTAATCCTGAGCGAGCAAAGGCACGGCTATTCATCATCACAACGCATTTTTAATGCACTAAATAGTCACTCCAAAAGCATTCATTACCTCTCTGGACAAACAAGAGTGTTTTAAAATTGAAACGGGTACCTTGTTCATAATTGATTAATGATTCGGATTCGGGCCAAGCTAAGAACTTTTAATTCAGGTGGAGCTCACTAACGAACATCTTTGTTGTGAATGCTGATGAAATAATTGTCTATTTGGGGAAGTCGTGATTTATTTGGACGTCATCGCTCCACTGAACACGAACAGGCGCATTGCGACATGACAAAACTGGGTCACTTCCATTATAATCAATGAAGCTGTCTGTACTGGAATGGCCAGTACTGTGCTTGCTGTGCACATATGTCATGCAGTGTGTGTGAATTGATTGCTATGAAGTTCATTCGTGATGTATTTAAATAACTATATACCCAGTACCCAGTAGTACTAAAATTATAAAGAATAAGAACTGTCCCTTTAAAGAGTTTCATTCTGGACTCTGATTGGATGAGTCGAAGGTGTCGTAAGATGCAGTTAAATGCACACCTATGACCACAGTCTAAATTGATGTGCTAAATTGTAATGTTGCACAGCAGCCAGAACCCGCCTACAATTAGGATAATGACATCAGCAGAATCTTTGACAGATGACGTGTGTCACCGTACTTTGCAAAAAATTACCCTGGCATAAATCTAGTTAACCTTGCTGCGATGGGCTTCTAATAGAGCTGCACAGCCTCTTGTGGCTTATTCTATTAGTAAATGTTTTGCTAGTTTAAATAACCTCTTTACAGTCCACTTACTACCAATGGATTTGCATTGGAAATTTAACATGAATATAAAGCAGTTCACACATTTTAGCATTACTGCAGTCTAGCCCCAAGCTCACAGCTGATTGGTCCGTGGTTAATGCCTGTTTTAAGATGGTACGCAGCTCCCTCAAGTTGACATGCTAGTTTTTACAGTCTCTGAGCTCATCCAGATACCTGTGTGTGGAGGAATATAACACACGGTTTACTGCAGTAGCCCAGTCATTATTTATTTTACAACTTGTATTACACTTTAATTCTTGTTGCGTTTCACAGGGCCGAACAGGCCCATGTAATCAGACAAGCACGCTTTTCTGTCCCCATAAAACAAATCACTGCTTTCTGGAATCATCTGCTCTCAAGCGGCGGGCGATGAGTTAGCCTTTAGCACGCCATTTTAAAGCCACCAGTGAGCTGATTCCTTCTGACAGCTAACGACAGAAACTTAGGCTAGTTCCAGACAACATGTGGAGCTAGCCACTCACGCAGAGCAGTATGCTGAGCTTTAAAGGATAAATCCTTCCCATCCAGCTAATGATTTTAGGTTGTAAGAACATTTCTGTAACGTTTCCATTAAGTAACAAAATGTTCAATAATGTTATTTTTAACATTTTAATAACATTCAAAACATCCAGTTGTATTCATGTATTTACGTTACACATTGTATTTAAGTTTTGCTATAAAAACATTCATTTATTTAGTTCTGGAAGGTTTTTAAAACTTTTCACTAATAAGAATAATTTTAAACAATGTTTTTGATGTTTAACTTATAACATTAAAAAACATTTTACTAACATTACTGCAAGAATGTCTTTGATAACTAAGATTTTTTTTTATAGAACATTAGCTTTTGTTTGGAGAATATTTCCTGTTGGCTGGGTGTATTTCGGGCCCTCTTTGTGTGTGTGTGTGTGTGTGTGTGTGTGTGTGTGTGTCTGAAATGGTGTACAGCTGAATTAAATGTAGGACTAGCAAGTCCTCAGATCAATTTACCTCAGCAACCACTAACAACTGTAGGTCCTACGATAGACACAAGCCGTATATCCCTCATTATTTAATTTGTTAATCATTATTGCCCCAATGTTTTACTTCTGCTTTTATTGGCTGGATTATTTGTTTTACTGCCGTACTGTAAATAACTTTAAAGGCAAGTGCAATAATGCTGTTACGCACTTTTAATCACAGTCTGTCTCTCAGTCTCATTCTTATGTCAGATTCAAGTAATTTAATTCCATGCCTCCAGTGTTTTCGCACCAAGAGAACTTAAAGAAACAGTACACCCAAAAATCAAAATCCTGTTATGATTTTCTCACCTTCATGCTGTTCCAAATCCGCATGGCTTTCCTCTGTATTCTTCAAAAATAAGACACTTTGAAGAATGTCTGAGCTGGTCTCATGCATGTACTGCAAAACATCAGTGGTAGGTATTTTATTTCCAAAAACAGTTTTTGTTATGCTGGTTAAAGTATTTTTACATCTTGATAGCAGTCACTAACTAAAGTGGTCTAAATATATATCTTCTGTGGAAGGCGCATGACCATAAAAGGTCGTCCAATCATTGCATTCGGCCTGGAAACAGTGTGAATCCACCCTCTAAATGGAGGGTGGGAGCTTATGCTTTCAAAACAAGCTTGCTATTGCTGGCCACTCTGAAATTGCCAACCCTGTTTTTTATGAATCCCTTATTTCCCTAAAGGCAAGAGTGTGATGGTTTGAATTGTGTTGTAAGTGTGAGCTGCTTTGTTTTGGCACTAAAGACATAAGACTGTAACTCCACTGGATTTCTGAACTAGCAGCCTAGACAGCAATTAGCTGTTGTTTGTTTTGGTTTTATGCTTTGAGTGTTTGGGCATCACACTAGCTGAAAGGGTCATGGTAGGACAGACTGGCCTCATCTCAGCGTGATCCTCTCAACAGGGGTCTGTTCATCTTTACACTGTGTGGCATTTGTGCTTTCACTGCAGTTTGCTCATTACTTTTTAAGGCAAAGCAGGAATAAGATTGTAGATATCTTGCCTTTGGTCATCGAGTGAAAATAACTCCAAATGGCTGAGTTGAATATCAGGATGTTGCTAATAAACTCCAACTGTTCGGTTGTGTATTTAATAAATTCTTGCGCCACATTGTAGCAGTTTCCGCTTTTCTTTCATTGCGACGCCAACAGATGCATATTTTTAAATTCTTGCATTCCTCTTCTCCAAACATCGAATCACAACACACGTCAGCGCCGAATAACCTCACTGGATTTTAAAGGGGTCATGACACGAGGAAGCAGATTTTCTTTAATCTTTTAATGGACCTGTGTAGTGAATATACAGGTTGCTGTGTTCCTTTGTGCTTTTGGAGCTGACTCAGGATCAGTCTGGCTTAAACGCATACAGCTGTGTTCCAGTTTTTAAAAAGTCCTTGTCCATCATACTTTTAAATGCAAAGGTGTTAGCCAATCATATTAGTGGCCGTTTACATTAAAGTCTTAAAGCAGAAACAGCAGCTAAACTGAGTGTTAATTTTAAAATATATTTATATTTATAAAGCAGATAAAACATAAAGTATTATTGTTTGTTAGAACAGTGGACCTTAATGAAAATAATAAATGTTAAAAAGTGTATGACCTCTAAACATCTTCATGAGAGGAATTTGTTTAATTGTTTTGTATTCATATTTGATAAATAGGACAAAGCAGATGTTAAAGTCAGGGTCAGAATTCTGGGTATGTGAGTGAGGTAATGCAGACTGAGGACTCTCTCTGGGGGGAAGTAATACTGGCATTTCTGGCAGTTTAGTTTGGTTAGTCAGTGTGAAAGCATGTGTGAATGATAGTAATGGAGTCTGTGTATTAGAGCTCTACGTCTGTGTCAGAAACAATATGTCTTTGTTCGACTGAAAATAACAACATAAACTGCAGCAACAATATAGAGTCTGTCTTGTCTGCTTTTACAGCCCTACCCAGAATTCAGCTTGGCCTGCGTTTCATAACCAAGATACACAAAAAACATGTTTTTATTTTGCGTATAGCAAAACACATACCGACAGGAATTGTAATTTATTTTGCCATTTTACAACGATTCAGCTTTTTAAACTTTTTTACAGTCCACCATTGTCCTGCATGTTGGCAGGGAATTTTCCCACAATTCATTGCGGAGGCCTGTTGCCGTGTTATGGTCGGTGTGTTTTACATTCGCGTTGTTTCGCGGCCCATTAGCCCGCAGTAGTTAAAGTTAGATGTTTATGTAGAAATTTACATAAACGCCTATGCGGCAAGTGCTTAATTAAACTAGAAAACAATTGGAAGCAGTTTATTGTTATCGCTCTCTTCCGCACTGTAAGAGTAGCTACACTATAGCAGTACACAGAACAAGCCTTTTGATAACAAACACATAAACTTATGTTGAGGAAATATAAATAAAAATATTCAACTAAAACAAGTAATTTGAAACATTTATTGTGTATAAAATATTTTCTATAAGCTTCTGTCCCATTGCATGCTATTATACATAGACATACATAGACTAAGCATGTTTATCTACCTAGATGGATCAAATGAGTAAACAGAAGTCAGGCTGTTTAATAAGTTAACTTGACACAATGTTATCTTTGGAGTTTTAGCTTGTAAGATCTGTGTATGTTTAATATGTAAGTCAAGGCACTATGCACTTTTTGTCTAATGTTTTCAGGTTTAAAAACATGGTGTATGTTGAGGTCAAATGAAGCCAAACTGACATTTCCCATTAAACTGGACACGACCGCTCAAATGATAAATCATTATTTTAAGCTTACCATTGTGGATTGAGGAAGGTAAGGAGGCTGTTATGAACTGTTATGTACTTGCTCAGTAACTTTTGTTTAGATTTAACCAAAAAGTTACGGATTACAGCTTTAAATGATACCAGAAACAAAAACAGGCAAATGGAAATATGAGAGTATCATGGCAGCCCCCCCCCCCTTGGTTGTTCAAGAACCAAACCTGTGGGTAGCTACACAGCGCTAATCAGAGACATGTTGAAAGTGTTCTCAAATAGAAACAGACGCACTCTCTGAAGAGTGGGAAAGTTCTGTCTGTGGTTTCGTGCACATGTTGTGGTTCAGCTTGAACTCTCAGATGAAAGCAAATGGAGGTTTATAAACCAGCCAGAACTCTGCTGCCCATTTGTCTTTAGCTCCTCGGCTTCCTGTGGATTTTTGCTACTTCTGGTAAGACAGAAATATGATGACATTAAAATATTCTGTATTTCACATGGTCAAGTCTTATTGGTCGTTTCTTCTTGGAGACTTGCTTTTGATTCGAACAGCTTTGCCTAATCCCGCCTCCCAGCTGAAACATTTCAAAACATTCATCAGTCAAGTCGGTTAGAAAGTTCCATTAACATCTCTGACTTGAAAGCTGATCCGTCTCCCCGCGCTTCAGAAGCATGAGGGCGTGTGGAGGCAGCTTGTCATACAGCGTGTCGCCCACCACAGACAGTCAACAGACTGAGTTAAAGAGGGGCGGCGATGCGTTTCCCCTGGATCTTCATGCTGATGCGTTGATGATTATTTGTTATGTAAGCAGCCCTTGTGACTGCACTTCCTGTCAGCCATAAATTTACCCTCATTCTTTCACACAGGGTCCTCAGAATGTTGATCAGCGACTTGTGATATTTCACCGTCTGAAATAAATCTTTTAGGAAGACAGACAGGAATGTCTCACCAGCATTCATGGCATTCCAACAGCACAGGCTGAGGCGGTTCGAGCGCCATGCATGAATTTATCACGGAATGAGAAGGCCACGATTTTGTTAGAGCCCCCGACAAAAAATACTGCAGTCCAACCAAACACAAATCGTTTTACGCGCCACATTATAATCGTTTTTCCTTCATCCAGATCGCTAACGGTTTTGACTTGAAAGCCTCTCAAGGCAGCGCTTACAAAAGAGTGTTTTTGTATGTCGTCAGATGGCCGTAGACATCGTTTTCTACATTGCTGTAATGTCTCTGGACATATCATCTCCTTTCCAAAAGGAATAGGCTGTGCAAGTCTGACAGGTTTTCCTCCCATGATGGGTGTGTCAAGTGGCAGCAGGCGTTCAGATAACAGTATTGTCTTCAACAACGTGACCACAAGCATTTTATCTTCTACAACTCCCTGGAGGTCTCTGTTGACTAAGCCACAAACGGTTTACATATTGGCTGGGTCTGCTATAGGAAACACTGTCATCTTAGGTAGCAAAACCAAACCACATTTCATGATTGTGTAATGTTATTACAGTTATTATTATTGTGTAATAATGTTATTAATGTTATTATGTTATTACAGCCTCTAAAAAATAGGATGTTTTGAATGTTTCTAGGAACATAAAAAAACATTTTATTGTTTTTGTTACTTGGTTAAAATCTAAAATTGGGTAGCTGGTTTAAATCTGTCTGAAGTCTGAAACAAGTTTCCTTGATTTCGGAACACGGCTGTACATTTGTGCTAAATATCTTTTCAGACTGTTTCTGAACTGTATTTCTGAGCTAACAGCATAGGCAGTAATTAGCGATTGTTTTGATTTCGTGTTTGGAGTGTGCATCACACTTTAGTAATGAGTGTGGTGGTAGAACAGACTGGCCTTATAGCTGCTCAACAGAGAAGCTACTCAGTGACCTAGCCATGCATACAAGCCCGGCTATGTTTACAAACACTTCCATTTACTGTGTATTCTGTTGTCCAAGAACATTACATACATTAATCTTTACAAACTACATATCATTATAAAGGTCAAAGGGTTTAACTTTGATACCCAAGGACTGTTTAATGATATAGCAAACGACATTAGGGCCTTTTTATCACCTTATACTGTGTGGCATTTGTGTTTCTAATGTAACTGTCTATTTCTTTTCAAGAATAAACAGGAAATAATTGATACATAGCAATGCAGTTAAATTATGTTTACAGTACTTGGTTGAGTATCGCGATGTTTCCGTGAACTGCAGCTGTTCTGTGTGTTTTGTCATTTCTTGTGATGCACAGAAGTAACCTGTTTTTACTGGAGAATGTGTTTAGCACGCGTGTGTATAATGCAACAGCCATTTTCAACCTCGTTTACTGTAACCCTTAATTGAGACATGCAAATGAGCTTCTATCAATTTGCTCTCACAAAGCTGACCAGCATCATTTCTATCAATTCCACCCCCTATTGAACTTTTCTTCGTTTGCTCGCAGACGAGCCTTACTTGGATTCAGACATACAGATATTACGCGAAGTGTAACAAATGGGTCATGGCTGCTATTTGCCTTTTCACAGCCGACCGTGAGATCCATAATTTCGTATGATGGTTCATATATCGTACAGAGATGCATAGAGAACCTCCTGTGTTGATGATTGACCCTGTCAATAACGAGAAGCCGGCATTTAAACAGACTGGAAGGGGACTACAGGCGCTCACAGCCATCACCGTCTCGTTTGCGCGTAGGTAGAGCGGTTCACATTGTGCGGGTGGGAGGAGTCGCTTTCCTGCGATTGTCTGCCAGCGCGCTCGCTGCCTTCATTTCTCCAAAGTTGCATTTGGAGACGTACCGCGTCGAGGGGGATTGCGAGTCGAGACAGCTCCGGACACCGACTCCCGCTTGTTTCTGACATCCCGATTTCTTTTGTTTCTCATTTTCTGGTCTCTTTCAAGATGACAGAAGAGAAGAATGTTCGACATTTAAAGCTGGTATGTGAGTAGCGCTCCGGTCAGCTCCGCTGTAGTTACAGGAGTTGGGTTGGATAAATCTTTGGAGACGGGGTTAAACTCGGTTTCTTTAAAGAAGTAGTTCAGATGTCACATCGGAGACGGTTTAAATCTGTGCTGAAGTAAACGAAAAGCGGATAGGTTTCACTGCATACGGCTGTAATTCTGTAAAGCGGGGCTGTGTCCCAAAACCTAGCGAGTGTGCTTTCTAGGCAGTGTCGCTTTCTTGACACCGTAGGCAGTGAAAATGCTGCGCGCGCACGCAATTTGTTTAAAATGCAGTCTAGGTAGTCAGTTCACTGCGTTTTAAACCATAGACCGATAGTGTCGCTATGTTTTAGTGCTTAGTCTACCTGTTCTGCGCCGTGTTTGACGCAATTGTAGGATATGTCTGTGTGGAGACGTGTTTTGTGACACACTGTAGCACTGTTCTGTCGGTAATGAACAGTGGTGATCTACTGTAAACACAGATGAATCGTGTTATTTATGCATGTATAATGCACACACTTACTAGTATTGCGCATACCGCCAGCCTGTCTGCATGCCTACATGTCTACCTTTATATATTACTGTTGTTTTGTTACATTCAAATAGAACATTTAAACAAATCATTAAAAAACGAACAGGTTGACATTTCTTTTGTAGATTAAGAGGGTAGTGATGTTTTTCTAAATTTTTTCTAACTCTTTTGGAACAAACCCAATTTACACTGACAAAGAATATCAGTGTAGAATTGTGTAGGGCTGCTTATTATTATTTTTGTGTGAGTGATTGTAAGTTTGGACCTTTTGAATTCATGTGTATATCGATCTGTAGTTCATTTGTGAACAGATTTTAAATGATAAACACAAAGCTTTCTCACGTGCCCGTTTTTACCAGTAGATATGCACTAGCACAGGCCATACAATATATGCTGGTACCATTTCTGTCTAATCTGATGATCGTTGTAAACTCATGGTTTTCCCCTTTCAAGCCAGGACAAAAATCTGTCAACAGCAGTTTGGATTCAGTTTGATTACATGACCCCAGTATCGTTGTTTTTATGCCTCAGCTGTTTTTGATGTCCGAGTGACTGTTTACGCTGGTTTTTACAACACAGAGTCCATTATAAGCGTAGCTCTTTTGTCTACGCTTTTATCAAAGCCTGTCGAGTCCTTTAACAGTAAGCAGGTACGTGTCGGCCTGTTTCGCTGGCATGCAGAACACCCCATAGGCAGACCCTAAGTTGAAGGTCATTAAAATGTCGTTTAGCAGCTGTCATGTTGAAAAGATTATCTGGCTGATTGAACTGATTTGCGCCTCTGTTGAACGCACAACTGTTGGCTCACATTACTTACAATACTAAACCATTTAACATTTATGACCAGAGTACTTAAGTGGTATCTTTAGTGGCATACGCACAATTACTGTCACACCCTTCATGTTGCTGCGTATTTATTTTCTATTCAGGACGGGACCTTAGATCGCTGCCAACTAAAGCACAGAAGATTAGCGGTTAAAAAAACATGACTTGTATTCCAGTGCAACTCTCAGAGCAAAACAAACTGAAAGCGTCGAGCATAAACACTGTTTTGGAAGCACCCCATTTTTACACTGCTGTGCTTCGATTGCTCTCGCTGCTGAATTACAAATAAGCAAGAGCGTAATGAGACGGTACGGAATAACGGGCGACAAAAGGCTAAAATAGCTTGAACTTAACCATGTCACTTTTATGCCTCCCCGCCATTGTTCTTGTCTCTAGGGCATGAGCAGAAGTATGATGGACTGGTTTGTAGTCAGAGGTCACGCCAAATTGCCATTTTGTCATTTTATGCAGTAATTGTAATTGTCACCTGCTGCGAAAACTTCACAGTGAGCCCTGAGTGTAAATCCAGCGGCGTTTCAGATGGTAAGAGTGTTGTTTTGATCCGTTTGATTTGCGATATACATATCACAAGCGGAATTTCTCGTAATTCGACCCCGATGTGTGAAACGTTCACCTGACACGGCCTATCGTAGATCAATCAACCAGTATTCCGAAGGATAAATGATGTCAAATTGACAATGTCGTTACTCATAACCAAAGCTTACGAATGAATACCCTGGCGTGCGTTATATTCCGCTATGTGCTTATTCTTAAAATGCATAGCAATTCCTAAATCAGGAATATAACTGTTTAACGTTCCACCTCCTCCCTTTGTGGGATCCAGGCAGGCGTGGCTGTTATCGTTT
>JAZGTJ010001308.1:0-59786 GCA_036877575.1 Botia almorhae | reverse complement strand
TTGTGTGCTTATGTTTGTGTGTATATGTGTGCATATGTATGTATATACATACATGAAACGACACATGAAAAACACACACATGCCTGTGTATGTGTAATTTCTTTCCCTCAGATGTGTTGACCTCATCAAACACATTTCTCTCATTCTCTGAGTACTTAGCCTCAGCCTGCCCAGCCCTGATGACTTGTTGCAAAGCTCTGCCTGAAAACGTCTTCACATTCTTTACTTTGCAGTGGCTTAGACAGTCAGAACAGTACTTCTGTGTGTGTGTGTGTGTGCGCGCGAGTGTTCGACGTCTGCACTTCTGCCTCGCCTCTTTAACGCATTCCACTTTCACTCAGCTATCTCGCCCACACACTCGACATGTGACTGCCAGTGACAGGAAATCAAGGATGTCAAATCCTGCACTCAGCTATGCAGCGCCACACTCTCTCCAATAAGGCCTTCCCAAAAAGTGTGTCTGCCCTCTACGACCTAGCATCTAAAACTTCTAGAACTCCGGAGTATTATTCTAGAACTCTACAATCAAAAAAACCCTCATGAATGTGGCACAGATTTTTCCTAAGTTTTAGTTCTGCACTGACTCGCATGCATGTCCGTAACCTTTAAGGCCAGTCGTATACTTTTACAGTTCCCCAAAGTGTTTAAGCACCAAAATGTCTGGTCTGCAAAAAAGTTTTTGGAGAGGTTGTGAAGTGGCACATTGTGATCTAGAATGATGTCATTGTTGTTTGGTCTGCTCCACTTTCAGGGACATACAGAGGAGAAAGTGTGTGAAGACTGGTCAGATGTCCTCACCAACTTTTTCATCCAAATTGTTGTTCTTAATGCTAGATCACAGATCAATAACATTTTAGAAAGATCTGTGCAGAATATTATTTGCAATATATATTTGCTATATTTGTCATTACATTATTATTACATTATTGGTCATTTTTTTGACTTCATTAGTATAAATGTTAATGTTGAATTATTACTGTAAAATATGAGGGATCAAATATAAGGATCAAATGTATGGTTTGGTGTTTAGGAAAGGGGTACATAAACCTTATTTTGGTGCTGTGGGGATACATTAGACACAAACTATTGGGTTACACTCCAAAAAAACAAGATACAGGATTCCATTCTCTTCTAGTTCATCAGAGTGGACATTGTCCATTTGAGAGACGTGTCCACAGTCTCTTAAAACACCCATGTGCCACAATATGTTGTCATATTCAGGACATTGGAAGTAAAACAATCTGTGTCTTTATGAGGTAGCTGAGATTTAAGCTGTATTACCGCAGCTGCTATGAATCATTTTGTCAGGACAAGTAATTTTGCTCAGGTGTGGTAAATGCAATGCACCTCCCTACCCGCCCTCCTGCCCACACACACACACAAACATGCTCACATGCTGTTCAACCCCACACACTAAGGGGATCAGTATAATTGTGCTTTAATAAAAATAGTCCGAGGGTAGCCAGGGTAGGTTTGTGATGTAATCAAAAGAAATGGTTTTCCCAAATATGCAGCATGTATGTTTACACATGCATTTGCTTTCAGACAGAAAAAGCCAGAGGTATTTTGGCTCAGGTGGTTAACCCTGTCACCAAATTCTTCAATAAGACGAGCCAGATGGGATTTATTTAACCTCGCACACACATCAGCTGTATAACAGAATTGCTCCACCAAAAGGTTCCATGTTACATTCTGCGGTTAACACGACTGTGATTCATGTAAATATGATAACTCAAAACAAGGTGTTTCATTCTGTAAAGAATGAGCTCTGAAACCTTATTCAGGTAGATTGTGCAATGCTACATAGTTTTAAATCTGACTAGTTGGAATGTCTCATTTTTTAAATGTTTTAAGTATTTTTAACGTACACCTTTCTGAAAGTGCAGCGCTAATGCGCAACATGTTCAAAAGCAGAAAGCAGTGTATATTTTTTATTTATGGACTGGCCCACTCGGCTTTATTCTGGGTGCCTTGCTGTAACCTTATATATTGTGCTTATATATGAGCGTATGATATATATATATATATATATACATATATATATACAGAGAGAAATAGATGTTGACATAGACGCAGGGCTTTATTGCAAATGCAAATGTATTACAAATTTAGTAAATCAATCAGGGAAAAATGGCAATAAAACCCCCAAGTCAGTTGTTGGTCAGTTCATTACAGTAAGTTTAGAATCAAAGTGCTGGTTGCGGCGCGTTCAAAGGCCAAATCAAAGACTATTCTTGTGAAGATAAAATTATCCTTTGTTTTTTTATGATGTATATAAAACTATAAAGGGCTATATGGATTTATAGCTACAATATGTGTGGTTGGTTAACATTAAGCACATGATTTCACAATATGTGTAGTGACAAAGCGATAACTCTAAGTTAGTGAGAGAGTGATGTGAACCACAGTTTCCACTGGAATGTCATTGTTTACAAAGCAAGCAAAAGCAAAAAGCTGTTGCTAAGCGTCAACATCGGATATCTTACACTTGTCTTGCACAAAAAAAATGACACCAACACACTTCCTTCTTTATGTTGGTTGCTTCAAAGTAAACATTTGCAGTAGCACTCTGCAAAACTAACAGCACATGGCATAAAAATGTGAAAATGCTATTGATATAAATGATCACATTAAAATAAACAGGAAGTGGCATGACTTCCATGAAAAATGAATGTCGTTACAACGTTGTTTCACCCAAATTAACATAACCTGTCGCTTATGAAACAGGTGAAATATATTCACCCGATTCACCCAAACTGACCTCACATAAACTCTCACAGTGATTCACATATGTAATGGTGTCCAGTACGCATCTGTATTTCTCCAAGCAAACTGTGATTTTGGAACAGTGCTTCATTTTCACATGAATGTGAGGAGCAGCTGTCAGTTTTGCAAGTTAAAGAGGCGGCCCTGTGTGAGCTCTGTATCCCAATGCCTGGAGCAGAATAAACAGTCGACAGCTGGCCTGGGACAATGGCACCTCAGTTAATGATTAATGCTGTTAATGAACAAATCAAAAAGAGTCTTGATACTTTCCAGAACTCTTCACTCACCGCCTGCAATGTGCTGACCATTAAAGTAATTGTTTACTTAAAACATGAAAATTGTCATCATTTATTTACCACGTCTTTGAAAACATGAATGACTTTCTGTCTTTGTAGATTTTAATCAAATAATACATTTAAATAATACAGTGTTCCTTACACAAAGCTATAATATGGATTTAAGAGATTTTAATATAGTGCATGAGCTGTACAGACATTTCTCATTGATATATTGTGTTTTTGTCTTTTTGAAGCTTTAACCCGTGGTCCCATTCATTTGCAAAGTATGGAAGACTACAGAATGTCAACATAAGTGTGAGTAAATGATATTTTTTACTTTCCCTTTAATAGCACTTGATCTGTGATAAAAATGCTTTTCAATACAGACATCTAATAAATGGCCATGTATGATACATATTGTAACGTATATGTGCATACATAATTACAAAATATCAATAAATAGGTAATAAATGTGTCTCACATGTGGTTTCATATCGTATTTCTGCATGGGTGCCGAATACTGTAAATTGTATTCAAATATTTGGTTACAGTCTCTACTGAAAAATGCCAGATGCCTGTGAGTCAGTAAAGTATGGATTGGCTGTCTTGTTTACGTTAAAAGACGTTCATAAAACCAGTACAAATGCAACACTTGGGCGGAAATATTTGCGAGCATCTGGAATTGCTGATACTGTTTAGCATCAATCGCTGATGTAATCATCACAATACATGCAATTTCATGTAACTTGGTTTGGTAAGAAAGCTTCTGCTTAGAACATAAACATACATCAGCTAAAAAACACAATGTTAGCATTGATTCTTTGGAATGACAGTGAAAGCTTTGAGATCTATGAGATATCCTTACAATGTTTATTTCATGAGGGGTTATAGTCTCTACAAAAATCACTGATAAATGGCTATTCATGAAAGTGATAACAGATGTGAGGGTCTTATTGAGAGCCAGTGAAAGTGTGTTCTGTATCATGTGTGTTTGGACCTCCATTTGCAGAGGTGGCAGGTGTTCCTCCTTTCTCCAAAAAGCAGGTTTTTATGTTCCTCCTCAAGTTAGTTACTTGGTTTCCATGGAAATGTGCAACAGAAAGAGTCTTGTCTTAAGGGGCCTGTGCTGGGGAAGGCTTTGCTAATGGCCTGGACTAGACTTTAGTGAAGAGGGGTTGAAAAAAGGAAAGAAGCGATGAAAAATCAATCCAACATGGAAAACAACTCAGCATTGTCTGTGTGGCTGATGCTGAGATTGAATAGAGATGTTTCTTATGAGTGCTGAGCTTTTCGCAGTACAGATAGTGTCATTGATGTGCTTTAAAATATCCTCTTGTGGTTAATACAGGTTGTTTTTATAAGTAATGATACAGTCTTCTTTGGGACATTTCATATATTACATTCATGCATTGACGGATGCTTTATTCCAAAATGACCCACAGTGCACTGAAGGTATACAGGTTTGTGTGTTCACTGCGAATCAAACCCATCACCTTTGGGTTTGCTAGCACCGTTGCTCTGCCAGTTGAGCTACAGTAACCCTAGCATGAGAAATCATTTATTTATTAAGACATATTAAATAATAACACAAATCAGAATCGGTCCTTTTCTAGCCTTGTTTTATTGGACACCTACTGAAACGCGGTTAGTGTTGAAAATGTTGCAGTGTTAAAGCTAGAATGTAGACAGCAGTTTAACTGAGGAATAAAACTAGCTACACGTTGTGATCGACTCGAACTTGCACTATGGAAAGGCAGAAGTAGTATCGTAAAAGGTGCGAGTCTTTTAATTAGTATGGCGCTCCAGCATTGGGTGGGTGGACCTAGTTTTATCACCCTATAACTAAAGAACGAGGTGCAGGGCTTAATCATAAGGGCCCCTTATGTATTGACTTAGTAAGGTGAATGGGTAAATTGTGGGTGTTGCACCTGCATTTTTCGGCTCTGTCTTAGCTACACAAACTAGCTTTGCAAGTTTGAGTAGTTAATACAGTCTATGTATAATCTGAGCTAACTGCTTAGGGTTACATTTGGTAGGCCATTCTAGAGCATAATACTTAAATGCTTACCTTATTAGCACACGTACAGTAGCCCACATGGAACCAATAAAGGACTGTCATTCTTTTGTGAGTGGAGTCTGTTTATATTATTTGCGAGGAATTACAGCCAACGTTAATGGCCATTATTTTGTTTTCGAGTCTTTGAACACATTTTTGTGTAGTTTTTCTTTTCTAACAATGTAGATGAATGTAGACTTAATGACTTTTGATATGTAATCTCCCTCATCCACAGATGCACGCCAAACATAAGGCTGTTTTATCATTAACCAACCACACAGACACTACGTTTCTGGGTGTGGTCACATACTGAAAGCAGTTATTCTGTGGACTGAGGGGACAGTGAATTAACTAAGAGTAAGGGTAACGTGAGAACTATTGAGATCGCTTTCGCGAATGCTGTCTCCATGTGTGGCTCAATCTGATTTGAGAAAGCTGATCTGTGAGGCTGCTGTCGGGCCGACTGGTGTCTGCTTAGAAGTGTATGGGGTGGAAAGGTAATCTAGTAGAATGTCACCTGTTCTCCTATGGCCCAGCACTGGAAAGAGTCTCTCTTACATAGACAGACTGATCCCCATCTGCCACTCAAGGTTCTCAAATAACCATGGAGACCGTCATTTAAATAGCACTGATAATGTATGATTGGACCCCTTTATACAGTATAGAGCTTACATTCTGGATAACCAGCAGTTAGTAATGATCACCAAGCCTATGTCAAATCCGTAAATTCAGCCCATGCAACAATAAACCAATTTGACAGTTTTATAGATATACTGGCTCTGAAACCTCCAAAAACATCTAAACCAACCACAACTAATCAGCCCAAAGATTTTACAGCGGTGACGCAATACTTTTATCATATTCTGTTATATACAGTACAATGTTGTTCAGTCTGTATTGGGTTCATAACTGTATACATTGTATCATAAGACATAGGATGTGTTATATTTTGATATTTTTGGGAAGTTATTTGAGAGAAGTAGCACAGACAGGAAAACCTCACAGAATTTAAATATTTAGGTGTTTTTTGCTGATTACATGATTAATTTTTTCCTTCATGTTTGATTTTAAAGCATCTGTCTGTTTTCATAAACCACTAAAGCCTTAACTGGGAGACAATTTCTTGGTAAATTCCTTGGTAAGAGATAATTATCTCAAAGGCACAATTACCGTTCATCCTTACACGGAGAAACAAATGCAAAATCCAGCACACCATCATGCCTATTACGTCTCACAGAATTTGAGACATTTTATGTGTTATTTTCCCCCAAATGGTTGTGGTTACGTGTTTGATAACATCTGCTGGATTTTTTATTCTGTCTTGTTTTACATACACATTTCCTGATTCATTTCTGTTCTCTCATGACATCTTTCTCGCGCAAACTTTGACCCGAAAACATGCGACTGTTCTACTTTTTCGAAATGACTATGTTGGCATGTGTAAAACGACGGTGAGCATACCACACACAAACGAATTTAACTGTTTTGTTTTTCACTACCTAATCAGCATGTGTATGCGTGGTAATGTATTCAATCTGGGAAATGGCTCTCAAAGCTTGTTGAAAATGAACAATCCTGATGCATAAATGTACAGGGAAGCCTCTGCAGTTATTGGTTTTGACCCCATTGTGTGTAATGTGTGCTTTGTGATGCAAAAAAGTTGAATTTTAAGTTGACAGGAGGGGGCACGCATGGGGAAACTGTATTGGCAGACAAAACTACTTCAAACTCATCATCTGCCCCCATGCCGAATGGCTCTCACTCAAATCAATGAGCGTTCAGTTTTCTCTGAATACTCAAGACAAGGAGATTCATTCACCTCACCAAACTACAAAGCCACCCCGCCATAACGAACAATACAATTCATTTAGGAAGATTCACCAATATTCTCTGCCTGATTATCAACACTTACATTTTCTTTTACAGCATATCCTGTTTAAAATGCAGCAGAGGAACAGGCCTGATCATGCCTTCAAGGTTTTTAATAAAATAAAATACTTCAACAAATGCATGTCAACTTTGACATGCTGGCTACACTTACAGTACATGTACTGTATATGAAAATAACAGTACAACTGTATATGAAAATAACATCTATTGGCAATATTTTTTTTATAAAATTCTGTAGTTATTAATATTTAAAAACCGTTTTCACAGTCAAAAATGTTAAAAATCAAATTAAACCAAACAAAAATCAAAAGTTAAAAATGTGAATAAGGTCTGAACCTAAAGCAAAAGACATTATCAAAGTGTGCAGTGTGGCATCTCAAGTAATCCGGTTCTTACAGGACAGACGGCAGAACTTTCAAAACAACACAAACCATCTCATAGCCCTGAACCACTGATTAAGGGCCTTGAACGTGAGCCTTATTATGACCGAAGTGAGAGCTTATCTTCTCTCATTCCAACTATTTTACTGTTAACAGTTTAAACGGGTTAAAATATATCAATATTGCAATGCAATTATTGATAAGGTAAAGAACATTTGCGATTTAGGAGAGACATTGTGTTGTCTCACTAATCTTGGTCTTCAGATATCTTATGATTAAAAAGTTCTCAATGGATGGACCCATGCATCAAATAACCTCCCTTCGTCCCAGTTCTCTTCCCCTGCGGTGATCCCGTTTTGACACCGAGACAAAAACAAAAAAGGAGTATGAATGGTAAAGGACCGAACAGGCAGGGAGAAAGCGAGAGGAGGCGGTTAAGTCTTTGTAGTCGTGAGGAATGCGGAAACGCTCCTGCTCTGTGTCAAACTGCTCTGAAGGGGGTCAAGGCACATTCAGCCAGCGTGGGAAAGCGAGGAGGAGACCGAGCACACACATAAGCGCTTGCATATTCTTGCATAGATGGGAAAAGCGTAAGAGGGAAGAGCGGCTATTTCAGATCGATGAAAATCAAGCGCGTTTGATCCGCTCTGCTTTCTGGAGAGGGTGATCTGACGATCCCTTTCCCTTGCTTTGCCAGTTCGTGTAAGTTGCAGTGGTGTGGTGCTGCTGGAAGATGGGGGTTAACGCGTGCACCGTCCTACTACCTGTGTGGCCGATTGCGAGGACACTGCTGTGATGTGCATGGAGACGCTGGGAAAGTGAGCGCTGCTTTACTCAACTTTATGAATGACGCGACTCTCCAGGCGGAATATAATAAACTGGGTAACTATACTGACAGCCCTTAAATGAATGTCTGTCTGCTGTTTGTATATTCGGTATATATGTTTACATACCAGGCTAATGCAATTCCGCGACTTTGCGCGCATATTATTAGGGTAACATCCATTAATACCACGCCGCGTGTTCATGGCATTGACCAAAGCGTGGGAGCAAATGTAGGCGTTTAGTTTCGCCGTTTATTGATATGCAGAGTTAAACAATGAAATCCGTAGACAACCACGTGCTCGAGGTTGTGTGGCACAAAGAACAGAAGTTATGATTTTTGCCAGTCTTGTCATTAATCGCAAGCGCATTTGACTTTTCATTCATATTTTTGACAACGCGCGTGCCTTAGATTCAATGTTTGAGGCAAATAGAATCGTTTACCGCATGGAAACTTCAGTTACATTAGCCATACCTGCGTTAGCTCAAAGGTTAACAAGTAATTATACTTTTTTTTATAACTGAGGATTCCAGATGCTGGTTTATTAATTGCACTTTGCATGACATTTGGCTATAAAAGCGGAAAGGTTAGCCCTGGGCAATTGTGTGCGTTCTACTTATACTATTAGCTCAGTGTCTTTTTATATTGGATGCACAGATGAGATTTTTAATGAAACTTTGAACTCCGATCACTTTCGTGTTTACCTCTTCTTCCTTTTGTGCTCGCGCTCTACAGGCAGTGCACGTGCCAGCGCCGCTCTCCCAATAATGCCTTTGTGAAATATCTGCGCGCTCGTCACATTTCGGGATTCCCCGCAGTACCTCGCCGTGAAAAACATGGACAAAGAAAGCATGACCCAACAATACGAGCCGGTGGCTGAGATCGGCGAAGGCGCATACGGTAAGGTGTACAAAGCACGGGATTTGAAGAACGGGGGCCGATTTGTTGCCCTCAAACGAGTTCGTGTGCAGACGGAGGAAGAGGGAATGCCCCTGTCTACCATCCGCGAGGTGGCGGTGCTGAGACAACTGGAGTCCTTTGAACACCCCAATGTGGTCAGGTAAATTTGGAGGGGGTGGTCTGTTGATAGGGGTGTATATTCAACTATTAAAACTAACCATGCATGCTCAAGTTTGGTTTGTTTTGCTTAGGGTTAATAACTTCACACGTTTCCTTGTGTTGCATGTGTTTCCTGTCACATCATTTTGCCCTTATTGACCTGCTAAAGGGAGTTTCCCTTATAAACTTTCAAAAATTGAGGTACTTTTCCAGTTGAAGATAGCATTAGGTGTTATTTTATTGATTTCTTGCAAAGATTTACTGTTAAAGCTGGATCGGGCGTAATGATAGACCAGTATGTCAACAACGCCGGCGGTAATTTAATAAACTGACAATATTTGACTGCTTTAAGGTCGTTTGTAATCATGTCTATTTAGATGATGTCAATACCACAGTGTCGACCAGCACTAATGCTAAAAATAATGTTCATGTTTTCCATGTAAAACATCTCAAGACATCATCATCTGCGTATAAAGCATCTAGTCAACGGTTTCACTGTTGTTTCTTTCGCATGTGATGAAGAAGTTTCACGCGCCTATGCAGGACTCATTGTTTTGATAATGAGATTGTCAAATGCAAATTGTGCCATTGACACGTACACACCTCCAGCAATTTACTTTCCCTTGTTTACTGAAATGATATCTATTGTTGACCTTTACATGCAGAGGTGAAACCATTGATGCACAAATATCTGAGCCGTCAGCCGGCGTTCTCATCTGAATAGATGCATTTTAATTCCTTGTGGTGTCTGGAATCGCGGTCATCTTGCATTGTTTTGCCAATGTCACTTGATATTTTAGCCTGGTAGCTTCTAAATGTCAAAATGACTCCCGAGGTTGGTGAAAAGTTTTCATTGTTGGCTGTGACAGATTTCTTGATTGGCTTATCAATTTCATTTGGTTGATGCCAGAGCTCATGTCATTGGCTGGCCCTGACCTTGCCCTTTGCTGTGCAGGAGTACACTGTTAATCTGCTATGGATCATGTACATGTAACTATTTTTGACCAAGGTCTGCATTTCTAATGCAATTCAGTTTTGTAAAATTATCAATGGCCGCAAATAAGTCGTCCTCCTTTTGTTTGCTTGTATATTTATGAGTATGTGAAGTATATGTTGGGTTTTAGCTGAATGATACTGATCTTCATAGGGAAAAGTCTTTCTTATGGTCTCGGTTCTCTGGTGTTAGGTATATTTTGGAGCGTGAGTTTCTTATTGGTTCGTGTGTTTGGAATGTGGTGAAAGAAGAGGCAACCTCTCAATGCTTATGAGAATATTATTCATGCCATATGTTTTGTTGGTTAAGAGGCTTCGTAGTGGAGGCACAGTCTGGAGACATTCACTTTATGATGTCATGGAATCGGATAACGTTACCATGAAAAATTCTTTGTGTATAATAGGTATATCTGAGGATAATTCCGTTTCTTTGTAAGATAAATCAAACGGTTCGATAACGCCGTCTCTTTGTCAAATGGCTAATCTTATGATACAATAAAATGCATAATTATGCTTTATGCATATTGTTTGCCGGTTTGAACCATTTCTTTCCAGTCTAATTGGTAGAAAATGTCAATCTAAATGGCCCCACAAGACAGTGCCTGACCTGTTTGACCATTTTCTGTGTAGGCATCAACAAGGAGGGTGTACCTAAGGGTACCAAGCTATATTAGTTTATTCATGTAGATGTGTTTGGTAAAACAGCGTCACAGGATGAGAACCGTAACATGTTTCCCAGCAAAAACAGAAAGACAATAGAAAGAAGCATTCCTCTCAACGAACAAAAAGTTACTTAGAAAAGGCAGCCAAGAAGTTCATCAGTCCAGAGGTTGGAGCTGAATTTACTGAGGCAAAATGATTTATATGATGTATGGAATCATAGCATTTCATCAGCTTTAACTTTAGCCTGTAGCTTTAAAACGCAAAATGGAAGTAAATAATTTAACAAGACTACTAGATTGTTGCTTGGGTGAGCTCTATTAAAGGCCTTTATTTTGATGTATGTCTTTTTCTTATCTAGGTTGTTTGACGTATGCACAGTTTCCAGAACTGACCGGGAAACCAAACTAACTTTGGTCTTTGAACATGTGGACCAAGACTTAACCACCTATTTGGAGAAAGCGCCTGATCCAGGAGTGCCACCGGAAACTATAAAGGTACCGTCATACCGCCAGATTTATCCTGACACTAGAGTTTATAGTCGACATACAAAATGTACCTTGTGTACTTTTTGAATGCAGATTCCTTGTTTTACTGATTTTGAAAACTTATAAGAATCAGAATGCAAATTCTTGAATGAAGTGACCCTCTTTTGGCTGACATCACTCAGCCCTAGGTATACAATTGATCCCAAACCCCCAATCAATGCACTGCCAGTGCAACGATCTACCAGTTTAGCTACAAGAATTTTTTTAAACCCCTCCCACAACATATTATCACTGTCACTTTCTCTATCCGCTCAATTGTGTTTCATATTGTCTTAAATGTAATTGAATAAAAGAACAACCAATAAAAAGTGATGGCAACATTAGGTTACAGTAGATAACAGTATGCTAACAGTAGGTTAGCATGTTATCTGCTTCAAATGAGCATCCGCCCAACAGTTTATTTTTCCATGTTTCATTTCCTCTTCAAACAGCTGTTTTATTTAAATTAAGCAAAAGTTTTTATTTATGCTTTGCAAAAATGAGTGTTTGGCCTTTTAAGCAGGCAGATGAAGGATACAACTCGCTCAGATCACAGAGTCCTCTCCTTTTGATGGGCAGTGCATGTGGTGGATGGGCTTCTAATTAAAGGGCCGGGTGCTTGTGTCTCTATTTTCATTCAGCTCTGGCTTTCACCAAGGTTGGCCAGAGGAATGTTGTTTCAGTGTGTGTCTCTCTGTGTGTGTGTGTGTGTGTGTGTGCATGTGCATGCAAAGGGTTTGTGAAAGCGCGTATGTCTGTGTGGCACAGCCATTCATTGAGGATAAACCTGTGAACTCCAAGAAGCTTCCTAAAGGGGCAAGAAGTCATTCAGTCTAGCTATCATTTACATGAGTTTAGAAATAATCCTGCTGTGTGACCGCTGCTAGTGTCCTTTTACCTTCACCCGGAAAGCGCCGAGCGGAAATGTCAGCTTTTTTGGTCCCGATCATCTGCTTTACCATAATGTATTTTGACTCTTTCCCACATGCTAGTCTTTCAAATCCAATGATTCAATTTCACTTTCTCCCCTTAGGATATTTTACATAGAGCATTGGAGCAAACAATATCGCTCCCTTTTTTTATCACTTGTGCCAAATTGAAATGGAAACCAAGAAGCTAAGGAAAGTTTTGAAAAGTAACAAAAATGACACCTAAGGGGTTTCCTCTACAAGTTTTGTGTGTCATTAAAGATGCATCGTGTGACGAGAATTAATGTTGGTGTCTTTGGTTTGGATGTGTGAGAGAAATGAGAAATTGGTTTCTAATTTACAATTACAATTTTAAAAATGTATTTTAAATTTATATGAATGAAAAAGACCAAATATATGAGGTGTGTATGTATGTATGTATGTAGGTATGTGTGTTCATTTCAAACCTATATGGCTGGCCATCTTCCATTTTGAAAAATGTTGTTCATGTAGTTCAGTATGATGTAATAGGGACTGAGGTCTGTCTAACATCTTTTGTGTTGCACAGAAGAAAAAGTCACTAAACATGCGAGTGAGCGCATTACGAAAACCTTTTTTAGGGAACCTATTATTATTTTTGTTTAAACTGTATAGTCTTTCAGAGTCAGAACATATAACAACATGCAGCTGAAGAACACTTGAATATGCATTAGTAAGATTCCATTCTATCAGGCCACACAGACTGCGTTTCCCTTTGGGAAACCAGATAACAGACATCAGATGTAGACTGTGGTCTCTGTGCGGTCCTCCCAAAGATGCCCAATAACCTCATTCACCACCCTCCTAAGGACACCAGATTGCAGAGGTCCCAGCCTCCACCCCATTTCAGACCCAAAACTGCCCACTCCTGCCCCATTTCAGACCCACCGCATGCTAATTGATGAGCGAGGCCCCGGGAATCAAATGAGCTGGAAGGAGATCAAGCGGTTGGCCTGTGTTGGGGAGTGCGGCTAGGCTCTCCGGCCCCGCGCCTTCTCGAAGCCTGTTTCTGGTCCATAAAGGAGAGCCTAATGAAGCATGGGGAAGGAATTACACCAACGCTAACTGGCAGATGTCCTGCATTGTGCTTGGGTACAATAAACAATATGGCTGCCTCTCATGAATTAGCATGAGAAAGGGGGGTGCCTTCTGGAAGCTCTGTTTTGACTGCTGTTTTTGGGGAGTTTCTTTTTTCTTCTGCTTTTTCCTTCTCGGCTTTATTTCCTCCATTTTCCAAGAAGAGGTACTTTAGGACAGGTGCTATCAAATCTTTCTTTTGTTTAGAGTCTGAATGCCTCTCAGCAAAGCCTGGTTATTTCAGGTCGGTACTGTTGGTTTAATTCGAGGCCTTAATGTTTGGGTTGTAAATTATGTTGCATGAATGGCATGTTACAACAAAGACACGTCTCTTAGAAACCCAACAGGTGGAATCTAAATGTTTTTTATTTTTTGTAGCTATTATATTGAAAGATTGTATAACAAGTATATCAAGTATTTCCACTGAAGAAGCTCACTCAAAATATAACCCTTTAATTCCAAACTGTTAATAATTAGTGCATCTGCATGGAATTTGCACCCAATAATTTTGCAGATTTCAAATGCCCTTTATTCATATACCCTACTTCTCATTTATTTTAGCTGATATGATAATATTTTCAACCACCAAAAAGAGTGTGATATTCTTAGTTCTGTTTATTATAAGATGCATAATTCATGCATAAAAGGTCCAAAAGCTACTAAATTCGTTTTTGTAAGAGGGTGGGGTGTTTGTTTACCCCTGGGGTAATGCTTGTGAGATATCTGTGTATCTTTCTCCTACACTGTTGTCTTGGGTAAAAGTGGGCCAACCGTGGGCCATTTTAGGCCAAGACAGAAGAACTAGTAGGGGGTGATGCTGTTTTTAGGAGCTCCTGGAATAACTGCCTATGCTACGCCCGACCTGAAGGTCTAAGGGGTCATGACTGGAGGGCTGTTCAGAAAGGGTCCTTGTTTATGCTGGCCACCATGCACACCGGCCTCTAACACACGCGTTCCCTAGCGTGGGCCCCTGGTGTGCACATTGTCAGGACCTCCATCACCTTCTACTCACCCGGTCTGACTCGCGCGGTTTGCAGTTTTCTGCTTGAGTGTGCACCCCATTGTTTCAGTGGTTTTAATCACTCACCAGCTGGTTGGGGAATGAACAGGGCTGTGGGCTCAGATCCATGTTACTTGTGAGGTCTTGGCAGTGGGTTTCTCAGGGGTAGACTGCCACTGCTTGATACCTCTGCTTTGGAACAAGTCAAGCAGCAACTGGGAGCAAATGCTTCTCGCTTGGCTTTTTTGTCTCTGCCACTGACTGTGTCTTCTCCTATGTTTACTAGTGAGGAACTTGGTGAACTGCCTCACTTCCTACACGGGTGCACAATATACAAAACATACCATAACAACATTTTCTAGTTCTAGTTTCTCTAGTTCCTAGTGATTGCACGCGTGCAGTGAAATTACTTTTGTTTTCCACAGGTTGTTGCAATGTAAATAAAGATAAAATAATGGATATATAAAGTAGATAAGCCTAAGAAGTATATACAATATTTTTTTTAATATATTAAGGTATATACAGCTATACAAATATTAAAATTTTGTATAATATGCATATTAATACATAATAATAGATGTATAGAAAGGCAGTTTAAAATATGTTGGTTACAAAATCAAGTAATTAAGTAAACAAGGTATTTTATTTAATTTACAGCCTCTTACAACAGCCTTCACATCAGGAACAAGCCTATGATGTCTTTTGAGTGAAGCCTTCATAGACCGCTCACTATGTTTTAAAACAGAATGTATTAGTGAGAGAGGCCTCCGATATCTTGTGTGTCTCTTCAGTTTCTACCAGAGGAAATGGCAGTTAGACCATTCTGTGCCTGACCTCTGCTTTTTAAAATCATTATTTTTTTAAGTAAGAAGCATTGTGGTCTGATTTCATCTTGGCCTGTGGACTGAACAAGTTAATTCGCAATTAGCTGTGATCCCGGGAACAGCTGCAGGGAAGTGGAATCCTACAGGATCGAACCTCACGGCAGTGTCTTTTCTGCTATGTCGTCATGTTGGTCAACATCTGCCATACTCCGCTTTAAAGGGACAGGCACGCTTTTTATCCCTTCCAAGGCAACCAGATCATTAAATACACACTGTTACAAATATATATTAAATATTCCCTTGAGCCTCTTTTAATCACTCTCCTTGGTACAGTACTGTCCCATCTGCTGTCTTTTTACTGTAGGTTATTAAAATGTATCTTATTTATATTTGGAATGGCTCAGGTCTTCTGTTCTTGTTTTGGCAGGATATGATGTACCAGCTGCTGCAGGGTCTGGATTTCCTCCACTCCCACCGCGTGGTTCATCGAGATCTTAAACCTCAGAATATTCTGGTCACCAGTGGAGGACAGATCAAGCTGGCTGATTTTGGTCTGGCCCGCATCTACAGCTTTCAGATGGCTCTTACTTCTGTGGTGAGTAACTGTGTTGCACCTGAGAACATACACTTTAAATAAACACCTTGTATATAGTCCTAGGCTATATGTGAATCTAGGCTCGATTTGTATGCACTGCAGCGCACGTCATTTTTGTTAGCCTTAGATTTTGCTACTTTTTCTTTGTCCGTATCCTTTCACTTACGTAAGTTACTCACAGCAAGCAGGCGGTTTCCATTTCTTTGATGGCCCTTTGGTACGTTTAGGAGTGTGACATCCAATCATACTAACAGAAAGATCCCTCGAGACGGATCTGGTTGATGTCCCATCAGATGTGGTACCACTGAAAGGCCACCTATCAGACATGTGCCTGAAAGAAAGCACATAATGTGTAAAGTAAAACCAGCAGAGGCTGTTCCGTGTCTTAGGCCTCACATAATGCTGAGACGAAATGGATGGGGCGGTCGAGTCCCGTCAATTCACTCCTGCCAACCTTTGAAGTCACATTCTCTTGAGGAGAGCTCTGATGTCAGAAGATAACACATAGCCTTTGAGCAGACATTGTGTCTTTTCTTTACTTGGAGATCTCTTGCAAAGATTTGCAAAGCATCCTTCTCTGTGCACTTGGGTTAAGATATTTTTTAACAATACTTTGCATGTGTTTTACAAAACTGGTAGATTCGGTGAGTTTAGCAAGTGTTTAAAATGTAGTCAAACTCTAGGTTCCCTCTGATCGGCATCCATGCATGTCTGTGGCTTCTGATGTTGCTCTCTGCTTCTTTCTGATGCGGACAGGAAAAATTCAGCACTCATGGAAGAGTGACGAATGTGTGGTGGAAAAAGCTGGAGATTTCATGAATCAGGGCTAAATGAATGGAAAGTGTTTCCATTAGCATATCCATCAATTTCTTTTAACATGTATTAAGTATAAAGTGTTTCATTTCTGAATTCACTTTTATCAATTTAATATTGGAATATGTATGTACATACATGTTGCATGGAGTGAATCTTGATTTTGACTAAATTATGAGCATTTGATTATATGTGTGTGTTTGTGCATATTATATATATACACACACACACACACACACAACGTGTATTGGGCTCCGACTAATGGAAATAGATTTTGCTCAGTAACAGCAAAATTAGACAGAACATTGGTCAAGATTTTGCAGTGAATATTGAATTACTTGTATCTAATTATAGTCATTAGTATGGCCCATATCACATGCACAGGGCAGAGCAAGAGCATGCTACATTAACCCTGTTCCTTTATCTCATTCAGCTTGCAGATTCTGAATGACTGTGGTTTCAGTGGTTTTGGTTGCTGTGCAAAAAACGTTTGTTTCGGTTCTGTAATAAAGGGACTGCTGGCTGTAAGTCGTTAGACGGGTGAGTCTCTGCAAGTTCACCTGGGAAACTACCACTAGAAAAGACCTTCCCCATTTCACCCCACCCTGCATATTCGGAGAAACAAGAGCTATAGATAAGAAGTGAGCGTGGACTCTGCCGCGCTCCTGATTAATTTTCCTGTGCTTGGAATCCCCCCATCACAAGCCCTACTAGCAGCTAAAAAAAACATTTCCTCTCTCTCGGCAGTTACAGGAATGTCGTTATTGTGTATGCAAAAACAGCCACTGTTATAAGCGTGCTGTTATAGCTTTTGGCCACATATTCTATGACGGCACTTAATGTTAGCTGCTGACATAAACTCTGCATTAGAAGAACTGACTTGTAGAACATGAGCATGAACAAGTGCTGAATGGACCAAACGCTGTGGTTGAGTCATAACTGCCCACCAGAACAGTTGCAGTATTACATGATTCAAAACAGACTACTGTTCTGACACACAGAGACTAAAACAGGCTCCGCGTTTGAATAGTCACTGATATCTGTTTTGCATAAAGCATAAAGGAATATCCCTTTTTATGGGGTTTCTAGCAAGTGTGGTATTTTTTTCAGGCCCCATGTATGTGAACAAGCTCTGCATTTTACACTATATATGCATAAAGACTTCCTGTAGCTCGGTGGTAGACCATTGCATTAAAAAACGTATAACTTGCATGTGCTGTAAGTTGCTTTGGATTAAAGCATCTGCAAAATGCATAAATATAAATGTAAATGGTAGCATGGGTCCAGAATCAAGATCAGCCTCCCCCTCAACTTTATATCATTGCGGTTAACAAAATACATGAAATAGGACTGTAAAAGGCAGCATATACACAGATCAAGGAGAATTTCTCTACACAAGTACATTATGTTGTCTGATTGCATTTTGTCAACCATATAGTTTATATACCGCCTTGTAGATGAGAAAGAAACCCAGTGTCAGAGCTAACAAACCACCCATTGGGTGCTACAAGAGGTGGAGATTAGTCTGGCCTTACAAATCTCGTGGGTCCATAACATTGTTGATTATTAGAATGACTCGTCTCCTGGTGGCTTTTGTGCATCTCTGATTGACAGTCTAAAGCTGCAGGGCAAGGACACAAAAAACAGTCAAGTTTTTCCACCTTTTTGTTGCATAAGCTGCATTTTAGCTTAGCGTATCCTGAAGTTGTACTCCGTTGGTACGGTGATAGAACATTGTGAGACATGGATGCTGTATTCTGGTGATACTGCGTGAAGCACAGCATCTGTACATTTGACATGTCCACACAATGTAATGCTAATGCTAAAGTTCAATCTGAATACTGATTGTGGCTTCATTCATTACAAATGGAGCCATTGTAGATGAGAAGGCAGCTGGGATTGTCCCATGAAAGCGATTAGGACCCCGCTTAAGCAAACATCATGTGCACCACATTGCTCATGAAACTGGACTTAGGAAACAGCAGGCAAATGCCTCAATTCATTTATCTGACCGATTTCTGTACGTTTTTATATTGATTGATGGATAACTAAAGCTTATTTGATCTGCTGCTTCCAATTATTGTAGTGATATTAAGCGGAACTATTTTATTTATGTTTATGAATTTGTCAGATGCTTTTAACCAAAGCAAATTACAGTGCAAATGTAAATGTATATCAGTAGATGTGTTCCCTGGGGATTGAACCCACAATCCTTGCGCTGCTAACGCAGTGCTCTACCAACTGAGCTACAGGAACACTTGTAGAAAGCAGCAAGACTTTTTTTTATCAGCTTATATTCTTAAACCATATTTACTGGGCCTTTAGAAAAAGACTCCATCTGCAAATTGCATTATTCAGAAGTGCTTGAGAACCCTGCAAGTCCAGACGGCTTTCAGTGGGTTTGCGTAGATTTGCTGTACGGGTGGTTATGCCGAGATAAAAAGAATCCCTCTTTTCCTGCAACCGTTTTTCTGCATACCACAAACTTCATAACAGTCTGTGCTGTGGGAGTCTTGTGGGCCCTGTCACTTCCTTCCCCTCTGATGGAAGAATGAATCCCTTATGTTTGCATCACCTAGCGACCGTGCTTTGCTAAGCTCTTGTGCTCTTAACCAAATCAACCCAGAATCAATGGTGATCGAGTCTTGGTGAACGAATGTGGATGGCAGTTCAGATATGATGCAGATTTTGTTAACTGTTTACATATGCATGACTTGCAATTTTGACATCTAAGCTGATGTCATGTTTTTGTTGGGTAAGTTCCTCTTAAACACTCTGTGTTGAATGCATTGCTCATAGGAACGGCAGTATATCTAGTTTGTGGATCTCTCTTAACCTCAATCCTTTAATATTTAGGGCCTACAACTTTTGTGTTGGCATGGACAAAAAGCACCTCAAAGCATTCTGATTGGCTAAACAAACAATCTGACCATGGCCACAGTTTTGATGGCTGTTTACAAAGCAAAGTGCTGTCACAGCATGTGATATTTGATAGATGTCTGTTTGGAATAAATTATTTTCCCACGTCATTCAATACAAATGACACACATTTTGTGAAAACTCAAAAATTTGTGGTAATTACTTTGATCTTAATAACTGCTGTTATTGGTGGACGGTAGCTACTTAGGCTGGCAGATGAATGAGATCCTTTTTTTGGCCACGCAAACAGCTTGGCAGAGAAGGGCCACAAACTGATAATGCAATTAACGGTTCCCTCCATCTGCCCCTCTCACTAAGCATGTCTGGTCAGATTTACACTTGGAGAATCATGCCTATTTTAATCTGTCCTGCATGCAGGCTGCTGCTAATCATTGCGATGTGAGCGGATAAGAATAGGCACACAGACGACCTTTCATGTTTAAAAGTCCCTGCTTTGACTATGAAAATGATTTTAGGCATCCCTAAATCAGCTTGCAGTTATTTCAGTACACGTGTGGGCAGGGGAAGTGACTCATTGTTCGACAGCAGAAATTATTCAGCCCCTTTCACAATATGAGTCTGCTGAATGGGATTTCCATTTTGAGCTCAGCTACACTGGTCAGTACAAAACTGACAGACCCTGCCTAGCTTATCCAATCAGACTCTTCCACCTAAACCAGCATGTAGACGGTTAAATTAAAGAGGCATGAGTATGCCTGATGCATAGACAAAGCTTTTAAACTCCAGTCAGATACTCTAATCAAACATTTCCCAGTGCATAGATCACATTCTCACCCGTTACTTGGCAGGATCTCATGTCTCACTCTTTAAAGATAGTCAAACATTTGCAGGAGATTCACAGTCACATGTCGATCTTGTAGAACATGTAGAACTTTCATTAGTCCAAAATGTTTTGATTCACAATAAACCTTCCTAGACATACGGACCATCACACCTAGACTTTCTCAAAGCACAAATGTAGCTGGAAATTATGATCAAATGGATGTTCTTCATTCAGAGATGATTAGAATTAAATGACAAATGAGAATTTATGTTGAGAAACAGCTGATGTGCCGGAATTTTCTAATAGTTTAGTTTCTTAGCAAGAAAGTGGTCTGTCCAAATCATAAATCTTAATTATGAAAAAAGTTTCGTTTCGGCTGAACTTTGCCAGATTTTCATGCAAGTCTTCCATCGAGCAGAGCGCAGCAGCTTGTTCGCTGCCAGACAATGTGCTTCTGCTTTGGATAGACTGAGAGGCAGCGGCTTGTCTGGAAAAAGGAAAACATGGCACGCAGGAGAGCACGTGCGGCACACTCTGGGAATGTTTAGATATCTCCCCCGGTATTCCAAAAAGCAGAAAGGAGGGGGGGAAACTGCCTTGTATGCTCAAACTCCAGCGGAAAAAGGGGTGGCTTCTAAACACCAACAGGCACAAAACGAGTGCCGTAGCACAATGCACGGGCAGCGTCTTATTTGGTATTTCCTGTTTGACCTTTTTTGCTAGCTGTCCACAGAGAGTATTGAACTCTTGCTCCCGGACCTTGTCAGTATTATTTGTCGATGGGCCGTTGGCTGCAGGCCAGTTGGGAATAAGGAGTGAATTGGGGGGTTGCCATGCAGAATCCAATAGCATCTGGATATTAAAGCTCTGCCTGTACCAGAGCAAAAAAAAATGACAGCATATATCAGGAATTTTCCAGCTAATGATGTGCGGATGTGGTAGCGCTGGGGAAAAGAGTCTGACTGGGCTTTCTTTGTTCGCTCAGAGAGGGCCCCATACAGCATTCCTGTTAGCTCTGCATACTTTGGCAACAGTTGTGGAGGTTTTTTCTTTACTGTATACAGTTTATGCATGCTGCTTGCTTGTGCCTTCATATATCTCTTTTTCCAATCTTGGTCAAACCTGGTGGTATTGTTGCCAATTTAAATGAGCAAGGGAAAAACCCAGAATGACTCTTGGGCTTCACAATAATAGTGTTTACGGGCTGTTTGACTGCGAGGCAAAGAATGGCTCGTCCCAAGACAAAACGTGGTGGGAGGTAAGAAGGGAGGTTTGTGCAGTATGATTGTAGTGTGCAAGCACAGCAAACAGTAGTGCAAGAATAACCTGTTTTTTTGTATCCAGCCGTGAGTGTTTATTTCTGCACCTTAGAATAGTAATGTGGTCATTATACATTGCTATATACATTATATATTATCTGTAATAACACGCAAAGGCACACAAATGTTAGTAAACAGGGTGGTACGCGGCTCTTGAAGACACTGTAATATTGCAGTGTCCTTTGCAGCAGAAGGTCAGCAGTAGGTCATATCAGGGGGAGGGGCGTTCTGTTCTGTAGAGTGTTTCATTGGACAAAATGTGTAAGTGCAGGATGACTCATCGATATTTTTGGTTCCTTTTCCCAGAGATGGACTGTGAATTTGCAATGTGTATAAGCTGAAAGTTAATTTTGCACTAGCACACTAGCATATAGATGCTAACAGAGATGATCAAGGACTTCAAGCCACCAAACACAAATTTTGATTTAATGGGGTTTTTAAACGTTCCATATAACGTACAAAAAGCTTTCAAGAGCTAGCTAATGATATCACTCCCTGATCTATTACCAACTGAATAATGGGTTGTCGTGGAGGCTCGTTTTTTGCAAGCAGCATTGTCCTTTGCCAAGTTAGTGGACTTGCCCCTTTAAAAGTGTCCGGGGGCGGCAGAAAGAATGCGGATGAAGGCCTTGTGTTGAAGGGGCCTTTCATCCTTCGCTTCCTTTGAGAGAGACAATGTAAACAGAGGCTCTTAGCCAACTCCATCAGCCAGGCTTATTCTGAATCACATTGTGTGTCTGTTGTTTTAAATCTATTGGGGTAAATCTACAGGAGGGGTTTGTGTAATGGGGGCTAGAGTGAGTTAGCCGTGTGGGTAGAAGCGCAGGGTGGCTCGGTGTTGGAGCTGAGCTGCTGGGCTGGTATGGATATGCTTGGTCAGTGGCGCTGAGCAGGGCTGCAAGAACCTTCCTGTTTCCCTCGTGCTGAGTGGGCCCACACTGCCTCACCAGATAGGAATGCACAGAATGCTCTCTTTTAATCTGGAGTCAGTCAGTGCCGCTTTATCTGACCCTTTTATTACGGCCAGTTACAGAAAAACCTCTGTAGGCTGCCTCACAACCACAGGTCTAGTTTAAAACGTGGAGAGTGAGAATTTGAACGTTAGCATGCTAACTGATGCACACAGACTGGCATCTCTTCACTGAAAGGACACTGTTTTAAGTTGCATACAGTGAACTAAAAAACCAAACCCATTTAAACTTGACAAATACAATTTGCGAGTGTAACTGTTAAACCATTAATGCACAGATTTTCTCAAAAAATGTTTTTAGTTAGATTTTTTTTGTATAATCTGTCATATGAACATCCCGTGCTTTTCTTTTGCAATATTTAAGTGCATTTCTGAAGTAAATATGATTTAAATATGGCAGCCTTTTTTTTACTGGTAGGCACATACTGTATGTCTGTATCGAAACTCTTATAGAAAGAAACCAATGTTGAGATAAGCATAATAGTTTTGCTTACTTGTAAGTAGTTGCATTTCTAGAACCTTCAACAACTTACTTGAATGGGTTAATTTGACTTTTTTTAATTCGCATTTTATAAGAATGTTTGACTGTTCGTCTTTATTTCTTTAACATCAAGGTTTTACTTCAAAAGCTACCTGCATGATCTTGGTGTCGTAGGATGCAACCTGTGTGCTCTGTTTGATGTGAGCCCACATGACGCAAATGCGCTGCATTGCATGCTACCACTGGTGTAATGATGCAAACTGTGGCATGTCGTTTAACAGAGGAACTCTGCGGGTAAATTTTAAAAGAGGCCATTGCCATCATTTGTGTCACAGCGACTGAACGTCGAGGAAACCTGTGACTGTTACGTGCATTCTGACATTTTCCAAACACTTAGTCAGTTTTGGCCCTTTGTGATATTGTCAAGAACCCCTGTGCTGTAATATATCAGTATCAGTAAATATCACAAGTGCAAAAAGCAGATTTATAACGTGGTTTGCAGTGTTGCACGTTTTTTTCCCTTAGTTCTGGTATTTTGGAAAGCTTACAGTGATCGATCGCAACAGTTTCAACAACTTGAACTTTGCTAATGGGGAGTTTTTAAATCGGCTGCAGCTTCTACAAATGAGATGCTGTGTGAGTATATGTGTGTATATGTTTGTGGTGTAGCCTTTTATTAACACTGTCATACAAACGGATATACTTCAGCTTGAACATTAGTTAGCGGTTATATGTGGTTCTTCCTAGAAGTCATGCAGTATCCTCCGTTTTTTCTACTTTGGTTGTGTAGGTTTAGATGAGACAACAGCTCAGAGTTTGTTTCATTGCAGTTAACATGCTCAGCTGGGCCAGAATGTTTGGATTGGAAATGACGGAGGCAGGATGGAGGGGCTTGGATTAAAAGTGAATGCAGTCTGAAATGGTCATTCGCGTAACTGTTTACTGGGACTCGATGAATTGGTTATTAGAACATTCAGACTGGAATATTGATGGATGCATTTAGATGAGCCAATATAAACACTTTTATTATAATTTTTTTAAAATGACAGAAATAGTCACAGTGTAATTTTACCGGTGTGAAAGTTTTACAGTTCTTTAATTCTGACAATTCCTATGAAGTCATGTTATTGGTAATTGCTATAGAAGACTGTTTTAGAATGTCATGTGTCTTTGCTGTGGTCACATGACACCAAAGAGGCGAAATTGTTTCATCCTTTTTATTTCACCTTTAACTTCCTGCCAGTTTCCACTAAACCAGGAAGACTCAATGTGAGAATGTGTCAACACAGCAGATGCGGTCCCCTTAACTAAAAATAGGCTACATATGAATTTATGTAGCTACTTATGAGTATATATAGGTTATACATCGACGTGAAGCTATTTTTAATCATTTCTTAAGCTCATTTTACACCAGGGCCATCATAACATCAATTAGTCATGTACTGTCACAGTCACAACGATTTATACTCTGCGCCATGTTGAGTATGGTTGAATGATTTGCATTTAGTAATAATTAATAGATTTGGGGCTGAGGATGTAGTTATTGTCTACAGTTGATTCACTATAGTGTCAGTTACTGGGCAGGTTTCCCAGAAATGCTTTGACCATAAACTTCCTTTTACACCAAGACATGTTATATTGAAAACACATTTAAATTGAGGATTAGATCTAGTGAATTCACAGGAACCAAAATGTGTCTGATAAATGTAACTAAAACAGTCAAACACAATTCCTCAATGTAATGTTACGTTTATAATCTAAAAAACAGAGGAACGATGGACATTAAATCCACTGCGTTTCCCACGTCAGCCACAACCCTCCATTTGTCTTTCCTTCCGTTCCTCTGTCGTACCCTTGAACGTCTTGCGTTGTAGGATTAAAGTCACTGATATAAGCTCCAGGCTTTGCTTACAAACACAGGCTTGAGTGATTTGGCCGATAAGCTTGGGGGTTTCTGGGCCCTGCGCCCACTGGGAGGAGAGAGAGAGAAGGCTAAGCAGGGAAAGCACCTGGAAACTGTCCACCCTGGAGCAGGGTCACTGGGTTTTGTCTGGAGGCTCTCCCTACTGTAGCTGCTAACAGCGGCCTCCTGCATACAGAGACTCCTGCAGCCTGTATAAGGCTTTGGCCAATGCAGTCATCTTGGTTTTGATTGGCCAGTGAGATCTGTTTGGAGTTACAGAGCGCTGTAGAAAGAGCAAAAGACAATTGCCAGCTGTGATTTCATACTTATATAATTCCAATGGGTGATACCAATTCCAATTTAAATAAAGTACACTGTCATCGCGTACATAGACATGAACAATTTCACTGCCGGTTTACACCTTTGGTTCACAGGTTTGCAGTGCTTTTGTGCCCATGTCCAAATGTGTCTGTGTGTTTGTGTGTGTGTGCAGGTTGTCACGTTGTGGTATCGAGCTCCAGAGGTGCTGCTTCAGTCCAGCTATGCTACTCCTGTAGATTTGTGGAGTGTCGGCTGCATCTTCGCGGAGATGTTTAGACGATGGTAGGTTTACACTGCGTTACATGCACATGCAATCTCAGTTGCTAATGAGCCATGATTGGCTAAAGATAAAAAAGATGGAGGATTCTAGGAGGCAACGCTCTGAAAAACAATTAAAGCATAGATGACCCGCAAGTTACATGTGCTCTCTCAATGTTTAACAGCATACAAAAAGCAACAAGAAACTAGCCAATAAAATGTATTCACGAAGCTTTTTGGCAAGCAAAATTCTGTGGTGAAACCCAGATTGAGTTACATCTGGACAGTAAACGTGAAATTATAATCATCAAAATTGAACAACACTGAACTACAGTTGAAGTTAGCATAGTATTTTATAGGATAGAATAAAATTTCGTCATTGTGATTTAGTTTTAGGACAGGATTTTGTTTTCTAATAGTAATCACAATATGAAATGTGACAGTCACTCTTGTAATGGAATGGTGCTATGCGATTGAAAAATTGTGCGTGATTGTCTTCAAACCAAAGTTCTAAAAAAAAGCACAATGTTTTAAGAGAATTCACATGGTTCTGCACAAGTTCTGCACAAGTTCTGGTATGTATGCACCGCAGCAGTGACTTTTTACAAGTTCGCTATTGCGTCATAAACAACATTCATTTTAATCAATTTAAAAATTTTACTTCGTAAAACCAATATTTTTAATTAGAATAATAAAGTGAATTTTGTGGGGTCACATGACTTTACGTGAGCACGTTTTTGCTAGAGGTTATTAGAGGTTATTAGACCTAAATGAAAACCGTTATCAGCGCTGTGGTTGCGACAGGGAACAGCAGACGTGGAGTGATCCGTTCATCTGTGTGCGGTTTAACGAATCTCTCTAACTTCTCGCTTCGACACATTTATTAAACTGCTGGTCCAGTGACAGAAGCTTCAACGGCTGTTTCTCTGTGGCTTCTGCTGTACCTCACCAGCTCGTATCACCCTTACAAAATTATTTATGGTTCTACATACAGGATCTCAGGGGGTTAAGGGGGAACCAAGGCTGTTTGCACTGTTTTTTTGCCACCAAGTACTTGAAAATGTGACTGGTTAAGAGTTTTTCCAGAGCTCCTCCGCCATAATGTTTTATGTGTCAATGTTTTAGTCATATAAAACGTGAAAAGAGTATTTTGACCAGTCATAAATAAATAGCTTTACATAAATAGCTTTGACCAGCTATTTATCATAGTTTTGCTGTTTTGTAATTAGATTTGCGCTCATTTCTTCGCGCTTCATTACTTCATGAATTTCAGTGCAGAAATGTTGTCCCAAAATAACAGTCTATATGTATGTGATTTATTTCATGCTGAATACATGTTTATTGTACACATTGTCATCTGTTTTAACATCCTTCATTCCTGGCAGTGAAGTTGATGTTGGGCTAACGTTGTTAGGGGTTTGCTTGGGCTGATGTTTTCATCTCCTGACGCGCCATAACAAGGGTATAATCAGACGAAGAGGGAGACATTTGTAATGTAAAGTCCCATCTGTCCGCCCATTCCGGCGGCTTCCATCGACAGTGTTTGCTTTACGCGACTAGCAGATAACTAGTAGATAACATTAGCTGACTCACTGCCTGATACAATAATCCAGTGCTTTAGCAGGATGTAATTGATGGGGGATTTAGAGCTAAATCTTAGGAAGCTGATAATTAAACTGTAAATGTACACATGCATTATCAGTACGTACCTTGTCAATGCACATACGCGTAAACAGAGTCTAAAACGGTAGATCTACATCCGATAATCAGTATTGAAATTAGGTTTCATCAGTTATATTCAGGACATCAGTTATATCTATATTTTGATGTCATTTGCTCATTCCGTCAGTGTGCTGGGCCCCTGGCAAGACTCCATGAGTGCCCGGGGGTGGGAGGGTAAGGTGGGGGCTGCGAGTGGGCTTTTATTGCTGCTACCAGCACACCTTCTTTTGTCCCTCTGCAGGTGATTAAGAAGGCTTTTTAAAAGGCCACCTGTTGCAGATTAAAGGGCACCTGGGAGCAGGTTTTCCTCTGATGTCTGAGAAGTGCACTGCAGTAATGGAGCTTTTAGATTCACTGGAGACTTATAAAGACACAGAGCCCCTCAGCCAACAGCATATTGTGTGGCTTTAAGATGAAAGTTAAAGTGTTAAGAGGCAATATTTTCCTGGAAAGAACTGTGACGTGTGGGCCTGAAAAGGGAAGAAAAAACATTGATATTTAAGAGGTTTGACTCCCTGTTCGTGTTTTGTTTTTGTTTCATTGTTTTGTTTGTCTTTTGTTTAATCTTTTCGATGACAATGCACATGATGTTTCTGGGGAAACTTCAGAACGCATTTTAGAATGACACGGAGTGCTCATGGCATTGCGTTTTCGAATCTTCCTTGTTTACTATTTCAAGAGCACGTTGATTAACGTAAGCTAGCTTTCACATTCATTTCAGAGGTACCGACTCGCACCTTTACCCACGAACCAGTTTTCACACATTCAGTTGCGCGCGCACTCGCGCGGATGCATTCCAGAGACCGCTTGGGTGGAATGTGGATAGAGACATTGGCACTTGGAGCGTGACTCGACTGCGTGTACTGGCCTGGTCTGAGCGCTGTGTGTGCCCACTCATACAGGAAGCCTCTGGCCCGGCATAATGTCTGCCTTGTGCTAAAAGCCCCTAATACATTCAGACTAACAAGTAGCCCAAGGGAAGACCAAATGTGAAGGCCGAGATTTTCAGCCATACTTGTTTTGGCATGACGAGAGTTTAAGGTGAGAGTTTTTTTCCCCCGTGTTAGAAAATAGAACCGCTTTTGTCTAATCTGACTGCTCAAGAACGAGTTTGTCTTTAAGGGTTTCACATTTCAGACCAACAGATTTACTCCAAAATGGCACGTAAAAAAGGCACGATAATGGCAATTTTATTTTAACAAGCCGGTCCAAAGGATAAAGAGAATGAGGATCTAAAGTGTTCCCCTCACTGTTCAGCATCTTAACCCAACAAAGACACTTCTGTATACACTACTGTTTGCAGCTGTAAATTAGAATATTGCGTTCTTTTTAAAAAGTATGCAGAGACTGTTATCTGTGCGCTTCAGACCAATCTTTAAATTAAGTCTCCTGAGGGCTTTTGAAATAACGGAGGCCTAAGGAAACGCGGGGGCCTCGCACGTGCTCAGCGCTGGCTCTTTGTCTGATGACGGTTGCGCTCTGTGGGGCTGCACAGGCTTGCCCTGCTGACGGGCGACATCTGATGGTGGCAGTGGAGATTGCATGCGCAACATTTCTAATTCCAACATGTTTTAACGCGCGAGTTGTGATGGCTGTTTGACACCGAACTATGAAAATATTTAGGTAATAAACTCATAATCCACCAATGAACTACCTTAACTATTTTGTTGTGTTATATTTCTGTAATGTTGTGGCATTTGTTTTGGAGTGTCATGTTTTGTTGTTGCGCCTCATTGATGTACATGGGGAGCTAAAGCTAAAGCAGTTTTTTCTCTTATACACTGTGTGGTGTGTTTTGAAGACTGGGCCCTGTGCTTGTGGCTTTAGGAATTTGCGTACATGCCAAGGGAAGCATGCCCGCCCACGGGTCTCCTGACTGGCCCAAAGCCACAAGGCACCAGCAGCGGTCCAGGAGAGTGGACCCAAACATGTGCTGAAAAGCCCTCAGATCTCCTTCTATACCCTTCAGACCCACACAGAGCCCAAGGCCGGCCAGGAAATAACACATGCAGTGGAGTAATGTCTGTTATGTGGCTTTAGGACTACATTTGAACAATGTAGCTTATAAAGGACTTAATTTCTTTCTCTATCCCACTTCCCCTCTGGAAGTCAGAGCCAGAGACTGCATCTGAAAACAAGGCGGTTGTTATATGGCTTTTCCTGCATCTAAGTGGTTGCAGAACTTCATTTGCATTCTGTGGTGCACATGGCTGTCTAATCTGGCCATATATGTTGCTAATTTATTACACTTATTTACTATAGACAATAAGGTGTCATTCGGTTATCGTCTTTATATTATTTATATAATGATTTATGAATAATTAATAATTAATGAAATGTTTTATGTTTTTGTTCTTGCAGCCCTCTTTTCCGTGGAAATTCAGATGTTGACCAGTTAGGCAAGATTTTTGAGTAAGTGATATTTGATTATACAGTATTTCTGCGATGAGTCATCAATATTGTGTAACAAATACCTGCATGTTAAAATAAAGTGTGTAGTGTTTTATGATCTTTTAATATAAAGCAGAGTGTGACTGTTTTGATGATATTCCAGTGTGGTCGGGGTCCCGTCTCCAGAAGACTGGCCTCAGGAGGTCGGCCTGCCTCAAAGTGCCTTTTCCCCTCGTCCTCCCCAGCCAATAGAGGATCTGGTGCCTGACATTGATGAGCTGGGCAAATCACTTTTACTTGTGAGTAATAGATCTTCATTTAGTCTTCATTTTTAGGTCTTGATAATGTGATTTTTTTTTTTCTGGCAACAGTGGCTTGCCAAACTTAGTTTGTTTACTCAGTGTCTCTGTTTTTGTTTTCTCCCTCCACAGCGTTTTTTGTCATTTAACCCCTCCAGGAGGATATCAGCTTATGATGCGCTGTCTCACCCGTACTTCCAGAGTCTGGACAGCACCAGCAAGAGTCTGTATGCCCAACCCTTCCCCAGCAAAAAGCCCTCCCTGGAGGAGAGAGCTGCTTGAAAAACATGGATTCCCATGTTAGACTCTGTGTCCGAGACCCCCATCACCCCCCCTTGAACTAGTCTTCCATAGCATAACGTCACATGCTGCTTTAGAATTCATTGAAATATCACCGCCATTGAACGTTTTTATGCTCTCACTACTGCCAGCTAATACAAACCAACAACAAATAAACACGCTGCCTGGATTAACATTCAAAATATATGAAGCTGCTCTTCCACCTTAAAGGAAATTGTCTGCTCAGAGGAAAATGTGCTTCTCGATTCTGAAGCTTCATCACAACATTGCCAGGGATCGTCCATCTGTTTGCACCAATGCAATTTACACATACCGATTTAAATGGAGTCTTAGCTGCATATCACTGCCAGGAAACAGCCTTGTTCCACATGGGCTTGTTTCTGTCTCACTTGGATACTCGCAAACAAGAACCACAACTACTGCAAATTTGAGGCCCGTTGAACGGAACCTCTTATTTTACATGTTTAGATATAATCGATTTTTTTAATGCTCACACTTTTGAAAGTGCCTTTGGTGTCAGGCCAGAGGGATTCATTTAGTTTTTTTGTTATTTTGTTACTCTGCAGTTGAAGCAGGAGAGTGTGGACACGCCTCCTCTTGAGTCTGATAGGACGAAAGCCGTATTAATGACTGCATAACTGAGGATGAGCAGAATCATGTAGTGTTCACTTGAAAATGGCATTTCACGTTCACCGTCTCGAGTCACCCGAGCATCCCGCTGTTTTGGCCAATCGAATCGGCCAGGGCGGAGCTACCAAATGCTTTGACTTCAAGCACTATTTAACAACACGTTTTCTTGACATTATAACGCAATTCCACACGTATTTTGTTTTTTCATTATTGCTACATTCTGTTCACTTATTTTATGTCAGTGTTGATTGTTGACATGTTTTTTTGGCATGTTGTTACGTCTTAATCTTAGTGAACTTGAAGGTATAAGTTGTCCTAGAGAGCTAAATATCGTCAACTTATACCAAATAGTCTGCACCCTGTTGTCAGGGAATTAGTGCCGAGACCGGAGTAGTCGAGGGTTGACCCGCGCCAGGGTTGCATGTAGACTTTAAGGGGTGGAATAGAACAGAAGTTAGCCGAGGTGGTAACAGAAATTCATGTATGGAATAGTAGAGCATAGTTCTGAAAAGACTAGTTAAAGTAGCCATAGAATCGGTAAGGTATGTTTGAGGCGGGATTTTGAGATTTGTCAGGCAGTATTGGAGAGTGTGTGTTATTCTGTTATTAATCAGTTGAGTCCAGGTTCTTTTACGCATGTTAATTAACATCGTTCCATGTTTCATTTTTGCTGAATTACTTCGTTACATAATAAACGATCACAAAATATGTGGCAAGCTGTAACGCTTGCCAATTGGGTTGCCGTTGCCCGTTCAGTGCTTTTATGTTTAGTGTATGGCAGGGGAGTTTTGGTAAGAAGGTAGGGAGAAGAAAGGAAGGACGCTGCTTGGGAATTTAGGACTTAGCCTGGAGTTCTGATCCAGGTGAAGGCGGTTGGAATATATTTAAGGAGTTATAGGCAGGCACTGTATTACAAATCTACAGTTAAGCACTGATGCTTGGTTCATACTCTCAGGATCAGTATACTCATTCTGTCACATTCCATACTCAGGTCTATTTATGACTATAGTTTTAGATTCAACAAGGGTTCAGGTTTTAGCTTAACCATTAATTGATTATGGTCTCAGCTTTCCGTTGTCTTGATTCCATATAAAACTGTAGCACAATAGAGGTTGGGTTATTTATGTCATCATTCGCTCACATTTCCTTAAATTTACGTACATTGTTCTGGAAACATTTTAGGAACAGATAAAACATACAGGTGGTCATTTCACAGTTTATTTTTTTATTTATATAATATTATTATTTTAATATTATATTTTATGCATTAGATCACTGTTGTGAAGCAACCTTTGTACTGTTAACATTTTCTATTTCATAAATATTCTCTGATTTTCTAATCAGTTATTCATAGTCCCTTTAAAATGTGCATCTGTGTTCAATCCGATGCACAGAAATTACAGCCGTTTGCTGTTGGCATATAACACAGTTAATGTCAAAATTTCCACTGAACTGACATTGTTGACACAGCTTCACCCTCCTCCAGTATGTCTGTGATTGGATTTGGTGTTTTCAGAGGGCATTAGATATCAAACAGTGTAAACCAATGTAACTGTATGCCTTTATGTTTGTGGGTCTTGTATAGAACTAATCTGTTTTTTAAGCTTAAGGTTAGTCTGGTGAATAACTCATAGTGTTTTAAAATGATAAATGTATTCAATGTTAGGCTTTCGAATGTATTGTTTTGTTAGTGATGGAATTTGAATTTTGGCATGACGAATGCCTCTCATGCTGAAAAAGCACCTTTGATATTTAGCCATCTCAGTGCTTTTCCCCACGAATTACGCTTTTTAGTTTAACTGATTGATTAAAAGGAAAATACTTGTTGTTTTTAAATGATTTAGCAAGTTTTTTTATAATCTGATTGATTTATGTAATCATATTTTCAGCAAATGACTTTTAGAACTGGGTGAAATCGCTGGACATTGGTACATGATGTTTTGCTCCCTACTACAGTTTCCTTTTTGATTTTATTCAATTCAACGTTCTTATTTATTGACATTTTGTCATTAGTAATTAAAATTGTATTTGATTGGACAGTGATGGTCTAATGGTGCTAGAGCCACGTGTTTCACTGCAGACTTGAACAATTGTACTCAATTTGGCAAAATTGTTCCCAGGAGAACAGCAACAATAAATGTCTTGTAAAACTTTTCAAATATTTTATTATTTTAGGTTGTTTTATTTTTATTGTATTTTACTTTTTAAGTATTTTGGTTTATTTGTGCTATAATTTTTTTACCGATACAACATAATTTATAATGTATCCCAGACAAAGAATTTAAAATCATAAAGCTGGAAATTTCGAATAAATAATTCACAATAATGAACTATGGTATAACAGCCCCGGTGAAATTAATTTTCTTATCAATGTGCACAAAATGTTTGTTTTGTTTAGCTGCTGCATAGACACTGTATGAAATTGAATTTTTCTCATTGTATACGACTCAATGTTATTTGAATATTAAATATTATTCAGCAGCTTGAATATTATAATACGTCATTCATTGATACTCAAGTGTTGTATCACTTTAGACAGCGTCACGTATATTTGTTTCATTCGACACATTTGAAAAACTAGGTAAACCAAGTGGAATGATTTTTGAAGTGTCTATGATGTATTTTCATTTTGTAATCACCAAATGTATATCTTATTTTCCATATTGTCAGCCTTTGTTTTATGGATTCACGTTAATGATTAAAAATGTATTCCTTTTAACATTTTTTTAAAAATGTGCACATTGATTAGACGTTGAGAGTTTTGGTCAGGGTTTTCTTTTTTCTTTTGTTTTTCCCTTCCCCTCATTGGCTGGAGAGTAATAAAGTGCAGTTTGTAGGCACTTTTACACTTTAGCGGTTTATGTTAGCAGCTTTTAGCAATTCATAAAATGCTTTCATTATGGGAATGAGAAGTGTGTGGAAATTTTGAGTTGTAGCTTTTTCCTTTATCAACTCTTCAATTGAAAGTTGTATGTGTATGTAATTTTCTATAAAAATAGAGCTAATTTTGCATTTGTTCTGCTTTTAGCATCTACATCTTTGCAAGTAAAGCACACGTGGATTTAGGTCACACTGTATAAGTTACTATCACTTGCATGTGACAAATCTTACTTTTGTAAAAAGTTTTGCCTTGAACATCAAGTCGTGAATAGTCCAGTAATGATGATAAATCGTATTAAAGTAGAATATGTTACCTTTTATGATGGAATACTGAAAATCTGTTTCAAATTATTTCTCTTACGCTTTGATCCTATGTTAAAATAGCACATTTTTAAGGTTGTTTTATGTTGCTAAATTCATTTCACGTAGCTACTTTTGAACGTGCACGTCTCACTAAAGTGCAAAGAATCTGCGAGAACCAAATTGAAATGAGATTGTTGGTCACTGTGCCCTTAAATGACCACATTAGGTTTGTTTGCTTGTTTGTTTGTTTGTTTGTTTAAAAAAGGGTGAATGAAATATGATAGTGTTTTGTATCTGTTTTCTGTGGACTGGTTTTGCTGCTAATGTTTGTCTTAGGCTATGGCTTCTGTATGAGTTATTTTAAACTGGCCCACCTAAAGATGATTCCAATTTGCCATTGAGAAAAGCTGCTTTAGCATTTTTGTATCTGTATCTGCCTGACGTTTTCATATTTTTGTAAAATAAATATTCCAGTGTGTAGAACCGAGTCGTAAAATGGACTTCTTTGAAATGGAAGGGAAATGGCGCTACCCTGATGGAGACGCGCTACATCTTCATACAATATTGTTATGATCACAATTACCATGATCAAATGGGGTGGTATGATAGTTTACCCAAAAATTCTTCCATTATTTACTTACCCTCATGTCGGTACAAACCTCTGAGTTTTTTGCTTTTGTTTTAAAGTATGTTGGTGACCAAACATCATTGGCACCCTTTGGACACAAAAAAGACATTTCTCAAAATATATTATTTAGTGTTTCACTGAAAAAGTCAAAGGTTTGGAATAACATGAGGGGAAATAAGGGTATAAATAAGGGGAAAAAACATTTTTGTGTGGACTTTAACATTGTGTTCTGGAAAAAGGAAACTTTATTAAAAATTGCAGAATTAATAAGAAAGGGCTATATGATACCGTTCTCACACAAGATGTGCTCCACTATAGCACATCTATAGCACACTATATTAACCAAATCATGACGTGATGTGCATGACGTGTTACGTATTGAGCATGACGTGTTACGCATTGACCGCTAGGGGGCAGTTGTTCAGAAATACTCAGGCAGCTAGTGTCAGCAGCAGAGACATGTAAACAAAAGGTAGAAATAATAGATTTTGGCCTGCGGGTTATAGGCAAAATCTTCAGGCATGGGAAAGCGAGATAACAGAGTGGTAAGTGAATATTGAATTGCTGTGCATAACCTCTAATATTACTATTTATGGGCGATATTTCAAGAGAACCAAAGAGGCCTTAGAACCGTAACGCTAACACGTCATATCATTTTCCCAAACAAATGACGTACGTCCATTCACAAAATGAATGAACAAGTTCTTTACCTTACAGATATATTACACTTTATGTTTTCAACTTGAAACTAGCCTTAGTAATATGTGGCTAATGCTCAGCTAGATACTTGCTTACTCAGCTAGCACATTAAGTCTGTGCTTATTGTAACTGTTTGCTGATTCCTTTTTATTGGTCATATGGACTGTATCGCATCCACGTTAAATTGATTCTTAATCAAAGCTGAATTATAAGGATCTGTAATGGACTAACGGTTATTGTATCTGCCAGTATGTGTAAAGTGGATCCTCATGGGCGTGTTTATTATGCAACTGTCTGGTGCTCATGGATGACGGGCAAGATTATGGATGTAAGGATTTGGTTGTGTTTCAGGCCTACTTGAACCCAATTGCTGCTGCCAGAGCACGAGGACCTGCACCCAACTCTGGCCCCACCATTCAGGATTATCTCAGCAGACCACGGCCATCATGGTTTGTATAAATTATTGTTATTGATGTATCAATTATGGACGTGTGTAATCTGTTATCTTATTTCTTTATATATGTTTGTCTGTTTGTTTTGTGTATCAGGGAGGAGGTAAAGGAACAGCTGGAAAAGAAAAAGAAGGGCTCGAGAGCCCTGGCTGATTTTGAGGACAAAATGAATGCGGTAGAGTTTGTGTTTGGATCAATTGCTTACAAATGTTTGCGAAGTTAGTGGACGTTCCAGTAGATTAGTTTGCACTCATGTGCTTTCACTTATTTATCAGCGATGGAAGAAGGAATTGGAGAAAAACCGAGAGAAGGTACTTGGCGGAGGTGAAAAGAAGGAAAAAGAGAAAGATAAGGAGAAAGAAAAGAAAGAGGTAGGTCTAGAATGGAACTGGTTTGCACCTTTCAAAAAACGTTCTACGATTTCCTGATGTTGATCTTTGTCCGTTCCAGAAAAAGAAGAAGGAAAAGAAGAAGTCTGGCAGGGTGAGGAGAGCTCTCCATTTTCATGCCTTGGGCCACTGGTGCATCTTACACCTCTTTTCCATTGAGGTGATGCTGGTTCACATGTTAGAGCTGGTGCTTGACTGGGGGATCTGTGAACCAGTCTGTGTTTCCACTGACTGCTGACTGCATTTCTGGCCCAGCACTGTGGAAATGCACTGAATAATTCCAGATTGGGCACCAGCTCTGGCACTCTGTTAGTGGAAAAGTGGCCAGTGTGTCCCTATGTTGCATTGACATTAAAAATAGAAAAGTGAAATATTGGTTTAAATGTTCCATCCTAGTGGAGTATTTATCACCAGTCTGCCCTTTTAGTCACAGGTGGCCAGTTTGGCTTAAAGTGGCTTAAAATCTAACAAATTCTGCTTTTGTTGTGTTTGGTCAAGCATTCTTCGTCTTCCTCCTCCTCTTTGAGATCTGATTTCTCTTCCAGTTCCTCCTCAGAATCTGAAGATGACGTAAGTCATGTGTTTTCCTGCTATTTAAGGTCATATCTTAAATGGTCATGCAGAGTCACTGAGTTTTCTCTGTTCTTCTGTTTGCCTGCATTTCAGAATGAGAAGAAAAATGTGAAGAAGAAGAAAAACAGAAAAAGATCTTCTGCCAGGAAAGCGTCTGACGATTCTGACACAGAGTCAGAAACTGATAGCAGGGTATTGATGTTTGTTAACATCGACACAGAAGTTGTAACATAGTTTGTGCAAAAAAGTTAATTTTTTGCTAGTTGTCAGACTTGAAATGATCTAAGGTTGGCAGATCTTTTAACTATTGCAGTCTTAATGTTCATTTCCCTCCATAATTATTTTTTGCACTGGTGAATTAAATGATCATAATATTTGAATTACTGGTAATAATTATGAGACTTGTTTCAGTTTGGCTGAATCTTTATGTTTTATCTGTATTCTAGGACTCATCCAAGAAGAAAAAGAAGAAACTCAGGGAGGATGGAGAGAAAGATAAGGTACTTAAGATACATTAAAAGACATTAAGCAGAAAAGCATTTATCTTTTATGGTTCTCTGTGGTGTCGCCCGTATCACTTTCTTTTGTATAACTGATATTCTTTTGTTTCAAAGGATGAAAAGGGCGGTCAAAGGAAGAGGAAATCTGTCAAGAACCAATCAGAGTCCTCAGACGAGTCGGATATAGACGTAAGTGGCTGTTTAAATCTTGTGTTCTTAAAGGAACAGTTCACCCAAAAATTTAAATGGTCAACCCTCATGTTGTTTCAAATAGTGACTTTCCTTCATTAGCACACAAAAATTAATTTCTAAAGAATATACACATAAGAAACAACAGTGTTTTCTGGCATTTTTTTTTGTTGTGCAGAATTTTCAATTTTGATTAATATTTTTCTAATATTTCATTGTCAAGTGCAACAAATAATGTTTCTGTTTTTTAGGGAGAGTCCAAAAAGAAAAAACACAGTAGCGAGGAAAAGGAGAAGATTACAGTAAGTCTTCTAATGTCATAATTAAAAGGGCTTTTTAGCGGGTTGTACCTTGTCTTGTCCACGCGAGTACCAAAAATGCGTTGCAAATAACACAGTTGAGTGTTTATATTTACAGGACAAGTCCAAGAAGAAAAAGAAGAAGAAACAAAAGAAACATAGCAAAAAAAAGAGAAAGACTTCCAGCTCTGAGCTGGACTAAAGGGCTTGTGTGATGTCTTGAGTAAGAATGGACACAGAGCTCCATTAGATATCTGCCACAGTGACTTTCAGAAGTGGGTGCTTCATAGCGCGGTGAGGCTTTGTGGCTGAAGGCTAAGAGGATCATGCAAGGGGGAGTTGAAAGGTGGCGTGGGGTTTATTATGTCAGGTTTGTGTGTTTGTTTTTTAAACAAATGATTCTCAGTCCAAATAAAGGTCATTCACAGCACTGCTGCTCCTGTGTGGTGATCTGAAACGCTCATTTTGGAAGTTGTAACATTTGACTTATTGAAATTGTCTCAGATATTTAGCTGAATATGGTTTTCTGTATGTAATGTCAGAATAGACTCGCGATCCTTACACTTGAAACGCTTGGAACATGTAGCGCTTTACATTTGGTGAGCAATTATGGGAAAAATTAAATGTTGCTAGTTAAATGGAAAATAAACGCATTTTATCACAATGTATTTGCACTATATATTCGGCTAATAAAACCGCTTAAAAAATAGTCTTCACATACTGTTAAAATTAAATGCATGCGTCTCGCTTACTCTACACACCTCTATTTTTCATAAAACAAATGATGACTCAGTTGGGAATATTGTGAAATCATATTTACAGAATTTTATTTACTTTGCTCAAAAATTATTTACACTACAATGGTTTATGTAGCTCAACGGCTAGTGCGTGACATTAGCAATGGCAAGGTCACAGGTTTCAGAGAACAAAGGCCAATTAAATGTATAGCTTGAGTAACTCTTTTTGGGTAACAGCATCTACAAAGTAAATAAATGTAAATGTATTTACATTATGCCTAATTTGCGGTCTAGGTACATGTGTTTTTGTCCTTTGTATGTTTAGGCAAGCCTTGGAGAGGTGCTATTTTTAAAATATAGTTTTTAAGGTCACTTTTTGGTTATCTATTTTAAGATTCTTTGTTTATATGTTCTGTGTCTTAAGTTGCATGGTTTCAGGTGAGACTTTGCATGTCCATGCATTGTGTGGATCAATGACTATGTGTCTCTCTTCTATCTGAATGTCAGTCTGCGCAGGTTTCACACTTGCAGCGGTCTGTGTGTGTACCACAAGTGTTCAGTAGATATTTGTTTGTGATCTGACATAATGCTTAGACTCTGTGTGACTTTGTATGTCTGTTGTGAATGTGTGTCGGTGAGGCTGTCTCTGGCCCTCAGGGTGACGGCAGTCTTTTGGAGCTTCAACCAGGTGTATATCTCCAAATGGCATGTGGGAGGGGCCTGAACTAGCTTAACTCATTTCCCTGGCAAATATTGTCACCAGTTCCCTTTTCTTGCCACAAGCCAAACAGCTTCTAATGATTATATTGCAGAAATGGAATGTTTGGGAGTCATCATGGTTCTGCTCATGAGCACCTTGTTTCTCGCTGTTCATGGTAAGATCATTTTTACCGACCTTTAAAAAAGATACAGCAGATGCGATGTTGCACACCAAACCCTGCAATAGAATATTTTATGGTAAATTTTAGAGCCAGTAAGATTAGGGGTGTATTTTAAAACATTGGTGAATTAACAAAAAAAAAATCCAAGATTGTAATTTATGGAATTTAAAATCCCAAGGTTTTAAAATTTTATTTAAATTTGTAATTGCTCTTCAACAAGAGATGTGTACATACATAATGTTTCTGCTTCAGAGGAGGCTGGAGGAATAAAGAAGGAATACTTAGGAAAACTATTTAGATTGAATATTTTTTTTTAGAAAAACAAGCCGTCCACATTAGTATTATTTTGGGTAGCACAAAGGTTATGAAGAACTGTAAACTCTGAAACTTAACTGGTTTTAATTCTTTAAATAAAAATCATGAGTCACTTCATATATTACATTCTCTGTTTTGAGTAAATACATCCTGACAGTGACGTCAATGCATTTGTTCTGTCTTGTATTACAATTTTTGCAACAATATTTGCAATAGATTAAATTACTATTATTTTTTATTTTATGTGGATTATACATAGATGTAATTCATAAATCTATAACGAGGATATATCTATAACTGTCTTTGGTGGTTATGGTCCTATGTATAGTCATGGATGTGACTCACACTCTTGTGGCAGACGCCTACAAAGTTCCTGTATACAAATGCTCAGGATTATTTACTGTCAGGTTTGTGTTAAAGTCTGTCAAGTCCACTTATATGTGCATTGTGTTAGCATCAGAAATGGCTCTGTAGATTATCGTCTCAAGTGTGAACAGTCCAGTGTTGTTTGTGTGAAATGTATAAGAGGCTGGTACGCTGCATCGTTGCTATCACCACAATTATCCTGCCTTGTTTGGACACAATAAAACCAGACCAAGTACACTTCACAGTATTCACACTATTTTTGTAGCTCAGTGTGGTGTAAACACAGACACACTTTTCACTTCCACCCAGCCTGCCCTCTGGTCCTTTGTGCGTGCAATAGGGGTGTCCTTATTTATTATTTAGTGCACAACAAGAGCCACACACTTAACTATTGTAATGCACAACATTGACAGCAGACTGGTAATGGTGCACAGGGGCGGGGTGGCTATGTTGGGAGGCCATGGGAGGAGTATGACACTGTTTACCTGTGTTCTGCCTGCCTGTCTGCTTCCACACGACCTCGCTTAGCAACATACTGCAGACTAACAGCTGTCAGTATAAGATGGGCCTCTGATCCTTTTATTGCATTCATTATATCCTTGCTATGAAAGTCTTTTAAGTAAAGAACAGAAATTAGAGATGTGAGTTTAGAGGTTGGAAAAGGCCAGTCTGTGGTCCTGATAGTATAATCTAGAAGTATTACTCTCGCGCTCTTTCCTGAGCTTGTTTTCTTGTTAATTTGCATACAAGCCAGGTCTTGGAGCAATCGGCATGACTTAATGTAATGCACCACGCTGTCTGAGTGTTTGCTCACAGACCTGTTTAGACAAATTAGGGAGAACTTCATGTTTGATCACCATCATACTGAGAAGCTGGTAAATATTTGCTCACAGCAGGTACAGGGTCAAGCACAGCGAGTGGGGGTGATTAAACTGCAGACCTGTGTGTGTGACTTAATTACCAATGTGGATTAATCCAGTGTAATGTTCTCATGAGTTACAAAGGTAGATATATTTTCACTGCAATTTCAAATGGAATCTTGTGGCGGAATATTATGTATTAGGGAAAATGTACATTTGCATTATGGTGCTGACAGGGTTTGTTTTATGATAATGACCAACTGACCGTACCTTGATTTGAGTTTATTTTTTGTTGTGTTTGAAGCAAGAGGAAAGACAGAAAACTTCCACAGCGCTGGGGGAATTTGTTGAGACAACACTAAAGTAAACAGTTAAGCGACCATCATAGATAAATATCTCACCCCAGAATGGCACAACTGACCAATCAGAATCAATCATTCCATAGCGCTCTGTAATATGTGTGGATAGGTTATATCTCACTTTGCAAACTTGTCATTATACAACTAAATGCAGCATCCAAGTAAAAACCTCACAAATTAGCAACAGATTTAGATTAACGTTTAGTCAGAAAAGTCAGTTAATGAGAAACATTGCAGGTTAAAAGCAGTGCTGGTCTGTCCAGTGATTAAAAGCATGAATATAAAGCTTTCCAGGTTGTTTGGGATGCTGTGACATATATAGTGTATATGAATACTGAACCTTTTGTGCTTTGTAAATAGCATAAAGTATATGATGTATTTCATTATGCTGTTTCATTAATCAAAATAACACTTTATTCAATTATAAATACTGCTCATTGGACTAATAAGGCTTTTCAAGTTCACCTCAACAACAATTGACATTAAATGAAAGTATTTTTTAAAATCATTTTCAGCCAATGCAGGTGTTTACCACCCAGCAGTGCCAAATATGTCATATTCACACTTTCTATTGAACAGGCACGGAATACATTTCACTGGAGACCACTCAGCATGGGAAACTGAGTGACTCTATGCTCCTCAGCGTTGAGACTCATTTTAATGTCCAGGATGTGAAGTTTCAGGGGGCCTGGTACAAAACGAAGCCCGCTTATACTCTTTTAGTCACCTTCACTGAGTCCAATGCTATTCTAAATATGCGACTAAAGAACAAACCGGTGCTTAAACTGCCTGATGTCTCCCTCTATATGGAGCATCTGGATGAGGATGATGCGGGAGAATACAAACTGGAGATCAACATCCTCTTCCCAAGAAGCCTCACACCAGTGGCTGTCACAAAAACAGTGACCATCACAGTCAGCGGTATGAAAAACTGAATCTCTCTGATGCTCTCATTAAAGCTACAATCCATAATGTTATTTTGGTGAATACAAAAACAGTCAAAACGATCTCTTTACCCCACCCTGATTCGCAGCTGTATTTTTGTAACAATGATTTATAATTTGAGCTTTCAGGTTCAGTTTCCACAGAATATGTAAATAAATGTACGTAAAGTAATCTGTAATTGTATGTTTCAAACAGAGATGGCAATAGAGGCAAACATTACAGACTGCAGCTTTAACCAGAGCTACTGGGTTGAATCTTACATTATATGGTCAAAATTAAACATATAGTCACATGCTTCGTTTCGGTACACACCTTTCTAGTAAAAATGTTTGTCTATACAGAATATATGGGTGTATTTTATGCACATGTTAGTAACAGATATAGCTGATTTATCCACCCCGTTTGGCCAAACGGAGGTATCTGTATACATTTGGCCATATTATGTACCTTTCCACCTGTTGCATGTGTGTGTGCACATTATCTATTTCACATTATCTATACCTTTTAATAAGTCAATTTTGTATGGTTTCTGCTGCTAGTGCCTGTGTCAAAGCCCGTTCTCAGTAAGAGTCCAGAGGCAGAACTCATAGAAGAGCGAGATAATGTGACACTGACATGCTCTGTTGAAAGAGGCACCAACGTTCAGTACAAATGGATGAAGAACAACGTGATGATAGTTCCAAACGAGAGGCACACGTTCTCACAGGAACACGACACACTGTTCATTAACCCCGTCAATAAAGATGACATCGGCCAGTATATCTGTGAGGTCACAAACCACATCAGTGACGAGCGAAGTGAAGAAACCGAGCTCGGCGTGTACTGTGAGTATCTGTCCTCCTTTGCTGGTTATTGTGGATAAGCTGCAATCGCAAACTCATTTATCATCTGTTGTGAGTCCATGTGTTAATCATTACAAGCCGTCCAGCTTGTTCCTCTTGCTGCCTGAGAATAAACTGCTATTTGTTTTGTGACTCGGATGGTAAACGTAATGATGTCATTTATATCAGGGCCTTTTAATGCCAAAGACACATAGATATGTTTATCTCCAAGAATATGTAAAGGCTACTCTGTAATTTTATGTAGAACGACCCTTTTATAATGTGTGAGGAAAGCATAAGTTGTCACAATATTGTATTTTTTGTAGAAAAAGGTTTAAACTCTTAAATCTTTGAGCTCACAATACAATACAATACAATACAATACAATTTGAAACTCCCTAGTTTATATTGAAACAATGGTAGATCTGAAAAATGAAAATACATTATAATAATGAAACAAAGACATTTGTATGTCCTACTAAAATTAACTCTAGTCTACAAATGGATGGATGGAAACCACTAATATTGTTTTTTATGTGTCTGCCCAATGTGTCGCTCCCTTTATTAGATGGTCCTTATAACCTAGCAGTAAATTCTGACCAAGGTCTGAAAACTGGTGGGGTGTTCACAGTAAACCCAGGGGAGCTGGTCTTTTTTGAGTGTCTTGCGGACTCGAACCCTCCCAACACCTGCGTCTGGATCTCTAAGACGACGAACGGCACAGAGATTCTCATGACTGGAACACGATTTGAAGTGACATCATATGAGTTAGCTCAGGCTAAGGAGTTTTTGTGTAGAGCATTCAACAACGTTACAAAGAAGCAGGATGAAACCGAGTTCACTCTGGTGGTGGCCGGTCTCGGCAAAGGTGTGTATGCAAATGCATCCAAAATTAACCAGAAATGAAAACTACCAACACTAGACGAACTGTACAAGCAAACACAACAAGCTGCCTTTTTCCAGTTGCTACGTGCCTATCTGTCCCACCTATGATTACATCTTGTTGTGCTATTGAAAAGCAAATGGGGCTGACAACTGTTCTTAATGTTTACCAGCAGTTACAGGCTGGGAATCTTAGTTCAGTGTTGATTTTGAATAGATAAACACAAACAGTTATTGATTGTGTCTTTTAGAGTTATTTTGAGATTAAAAATGAGTATAAAATATAACATGATTATATTTATCAATGTGTTTCCAGGAAGAGAGAAACACATACAGGAAGGAAGCGCTTTGTCTCCTCTCACTTTTATTACAGTCTCCTCTGGGCTCATCATTGTGTGTATGATGTTCGTGCTTCTGAGGAAGAGCTGCCATCCGAGAAGAAGTATGGAATTTTCCTTCTGTTCATCATCAGCAAAAAAGCGAACAATTCCTGTGACGCTTAAATTCTGTGTGACCCCATTAGAGTTGTTTTGAAATAGAATCATTTGGCTACAGTTTATTTTTAAACAAATGTAATTGTTAATTTAGTGTGCGGATAACATGTTCTGTTGATCAGGGTTTATTCAAATCAGCCAGCACAGAAACAGGAAAAAGCTTTACTGTGTAAGGTTTTCTGTTTCTTTGTGTATTAATATATTTATTTTTCTAATCTTGTTTCCACAGTGATGAATACTATCTATAGGCGGTAAGATTAACACTTTATTCAAATGTCTGAGAAGTATATGCTAAGTTTTTACATTTCTGACATAATTTATTGAGTGATCCTGTTCTGTAGGCCGATGACAGAGCAGAGAGGACTGCACCGATCCGGTAGGTTTACTGCATGTGTCACTATAATATACCTGTGTTGTTAAGGAGTGATGTGTACATAGCCTCTCTATACAAACAAACTCCCCAACCCCATTAACATTACAACTGCTGTAATCATATGTGCTTAGCGTCTGTCAGCATACGCTATAAACATTTTTTCCACCTTGCTGGAGTGGTTTCGCCTGGATACACAGTCACTCCCTGTTTAATACCATGTGTTGTACGTTTGATAAGTTTTTCTGTGTTTTTATTCTTATTATATGCAAAGCTGCCTTGAAACAATGCAACATTGTAAAAAGCAGTATATAAATTTTGTTTGTTTTTGTGTAAGGATATATCTAAGGATATCTTTATAGGATCTAACCAATGGTCTACTGCTTACAATAAACTTCACTTGTGTACTTGTGAACTGAAATAGGTGGATAAAGATACGAGTGTTGTCTTATTCATAGTGCAGGAATAAATGACTTTTAATACATACAAACTGTTTATCCCAGTAGAACTAATGGTCAATAAAGTTTAGTTTTGTGTATTACTTAATATATTGTGTGTATTATACATTGTTTTGTTCAAAGCTCTGTACTATGTTAATCAGATCACTAATCTGAATTATTTACTTCAAGGTCATGAAGATGCAACTGAAGACTTTGGAATCTATGAATTTGTTTCTGTTCCTGGGAAAACGGGATCAACACAGGTTGAAACTCTCAGATGAAAAGATAATTGCTCTTTTGCATGTGCAGTTTTGCCTCAGAACAGTTTTAATATTTCTTCCTTGTGTTTTTGTTCAGGCATCCTGCAGGTCTTTGGCAAGGCTCGATTCAGTCAAAGATTTGCATACCACCATCTATGATGTCATCAGACATGTGCCTGAAACGCCAACACTGTCCGCTTAAATGAGAGAGAGAGAGAGAGAGAGAGAGAGTCACGTGTGTTGGATAGAAACATGTAAAGATGACTTAAAATGACTTACGTTTTAATATTTACATTTTCAAAGTTTTTTTTACAGCCGCACGTTTAAGCACTTCTCATTTTGTGTAAAACAACACGTTATATTTTATAAGATCTGCACATCATAATCGCTTCTTAATGTATATAAATGAGAACTACGCAATTTGTTAACTGGATTAACAAAAAGCTAAGAGTATTTATATATAAATACATCAGCTGACGCTATATTGTTTCTTTCATTATGAATGTAAATATGATGAAAGCATTTTGTACTTTAAAACTGTATTTTTTTGCACAATGCAATGTATTGTGGGATATTGTTCATTACATTTCAAAGAGGCCACATAACTGTTCCATTCATTTAATAGGTAGCAGTTTTTGAATTTAAAGCAGACATATTTTGTCTGTTTTGTTTTCTATGTGTTGCACCTGCACCTGTTCATATTGTTCATAATTTTTAGAAATATTTTATTAACGTTTTATTCATTCTTCAAATGTTTTTAAAGTCATTTATGATTCAGCTTTCTTTTTGGAATTCAAAGTCTCTAATATCTTTAACACAATAAAGGTAATTTTTGTAAATACTTATAAGTCTTTTGAAGTTTATCAGAGTTGTTTATAATCATGTTACAGAAACAAACAAAGCTAGTGTTTTGTAGAAGATGGATTACAGGAATATCATTATCTGTTTATTTTCAGTAGAAGTATGAAATCAACAGCTCAGGTGTCTGGGGGAGGTGCCACTCCCTCATTTGACAGGGAAATCACCAGTGGTAGACATCAGTGGAACCTTCTTGACAAGAAACACCAGGTCTCTAATATATTTTCCAGCCAGCCTGAAATTCTCTCCTCACGCAGCCAAACTCAATGTTTCTGCACTATTGTCATAGCTTTGCTGTAAACTATTTTGTGGGCCTCGATATATGAATGTCCAAAACAATTTAGGTATTGTCGCATTCCAAAAATTCTAAATTCGCCATGTCGTGTCACTGACATTGTGTGTGTGTCATTAACTAAAATGCATGACTATAGTGCAAGACAACAAAATGCAATTTTGCACATTAAACACTAATTTAAAAAAAAATAAAAATTAAAACTCATTATAAAACAGTTTTTTCATTGATAAAAATATAAATGTGAGAAACATGGTGATGTCTATAGAATGTGTCAAATACATTTGTCAAATAAATAACATAGATTTACTGTATTAAATAGTTTAAAATGACATCACAAATCAGCTGGTTTGAATAAATTAACTAAATTATTGTTATTGCTAAGGACAACAAAAATAATAACACATTGTTAATTAATTGGATTATCTTTATAAATGTTACTTATTGGGGTAGTATTGTTATTGTTAATATTGTCCTGTATAATAAATTGTGAAGTTCTTCATTTTTTAAATCGCTTTGATTAGACGTAAATTCACCGAGAAACTACAAATCCCTTGCTGCACTACGCATGACCTGTCACGTGAGCCCAGTAGTGAAACATGGCACCTGTCTAGCACTGCCGGAACTGAATCGCTATTTGACAAACAAAATACAACATCAACGCGCATATCTGCTCAGTGTTTTAAACTACACAATGCAGAAAATCAAGTCTTTGATGGCCCGTCAGGTGAGATATTGCTCATTTTCCTTAGCTTACTTTTTTATTTCATTGACGAATCCGGAAGCACTTTAATAAGCTAGCCTGCTAGCTATAATACAAATAAATGGACAACATCTTTTATTCTGTCGTCATTTACATTTGTAATGCGTATGTAATTCGTGTTGCTATACATTGAATTTATGCTTTTAGATTCACCAGCGAGAATAGTTAATAAAAATGATGAGGTGTAGGGCAGTAGTTTTTCGGTGTTCATATTGCTCAAAATGGAAGATCATTGAATCAATTTAAAATACAGAGTCTATATCTAGTCAGTTAATTCATAGATGAAAGCCAGATCAGTACGACCGTTTCTTTAAAACCTGTTAATAGACATTTCACTTACCAATAGGCGTGCTGTTACGAGTGTTATTACATTGTGGCTGTACAAAGCTGTTACTGTATTAATATTGATAGGTTGATTATTGCTAATTTTTCCTTTTGTACAATATTGACAATGTGTTGTTATTACTGAGAACTGGTTATTTTTTCCCCAAGGGTCTGAAGAGTCCTCAGGAGAGTGTGGTTGACATGAGCCCTTTGGAAAACTTCAGGACCCCCAGCAAGGTAATTATGCATAATTTTATATTATAGTCTAAACATGTTTAGAGTTAATTTACCCTGTTGGATAAATAGTTTGTATTGGTTCTTTATCGTATGGTATGTGTCCCTCTGGGCTACATGCAGTGCTTTGTGTTCCTTATGTAAGAAAGTCTTTATCTTGTGCTTGGACGAAATTTAAATATGATAATGTCAATTATGTTCCTGAGAGAAAAATGTGCAGTGCTGATTATGATTAAAAACATCTCCGTTTTAGCTAGCTATTAATCGTTATATGAAAGTTGAAGAATCTGACATGCTCAAGTCTGCTCAAGTGTCATATTGTAAATAATTGCACCTCATGTTCATCTTTGATAACACTTACTGTAGAAATCAAGGTATAAACTCATTAGATTCTCTGTCTACAATCAGACATATTTTGACCCATACACACAGGCATTACATCATCTAGAAATACAGTGAGACTTGACTTTGGCTGAGCCATAGTGTTACTGTGCCAGTTGTGTTATGACCTTCATTTAGTGAGATACTGGCTTTGGCCCAGTGCATTGGTTCAAACACTGCTTCACAGGTCCATTAAATCAGCAGGACCTTTTCTAAGGTGATTAAAAACCTCAATGTCAGCTCTGATATTTTTCAAATTTTTTTTTACTTTAATTTAGATTCCTATTTACATTGTTGCCAGGATAGAATGTCTGTCATTTGAAGTTTTTTTAAAATTATTAATATTACAAGTACTTTGGAAAATGATTTTCTGGACCATCTGGCTTGGATCCCCAGTGGGCTTTGTTTCAACACTTTTGAAACTTTCCTTAAACAACCGAGGTAGTGAGAAAGTGTTTGATCAATGGAACAGCCTGTCCTTGCCCGTGCGCAGGAAAATGATGGATTAGCCCACTCACATAGCCACCAAGTGCCTCACTGCCTTTAAAGACAGTTAAGTAGTTAAGTGCATGAAAAACAGACTTTCAAAAGTCTTTGTCCAACAGTTAAAATTAGTTTGAAAGTGAAAGTAAAGGAGAACATTTTATTAGTTTGCTTCAATGAGGAGACATTTGTCTTCATTTTGTCAACAGTCCCATCGATAACAATAATGATTTTGTTTCTGGAGACCTGGTCAGACCTGTAGTTCAGGTTTAACTTGGCAATATTTTCACTGACCCTGCCATAAAAATGTCAGAAAAAAGGATATTTCTATTTTTCATTTAATGTGAAGGCATGGCACTCCATGGCAACTGTAAACGTATAAACATCAATATTTTGCTGGGAAGCAATTGCAGAGTGAAAATACTGTTTTTTTTATTATGTGTTAATCATGTTATCTGTACTTTACATTTCATGCATTTGTCAGGTGCTTTTATCCAAAGGCACTTGCAGTGCATTCAAGTTGTAATTTTTTTTCAGTGTTATCTCAGTTTCAACAAATCTGTATTAGACAGCTAGATAATGTTACCTTGGAGAGGTAAATTGGCACAGTTTGCAACAACGTGTAACGACCAATAAAGTATGCAAGCAAAAAACTTAAATTCATGATCATAAAATGTAGGACGACATGGAGACACTGGCCCAGCAACGAGTAGAAACTCTATCCCTCCCACACTGTTGAGCCCTGCAATCAAACCTGTGCTTGTGGACATGGTCTAGTTATTGGTTCTTTTACCTGCTGTGGAGCATATTACTTCATATTAACTGTGTGTGCTCAACAACACGCTTCTAAATTTAACTGCTCAGTAATCATATTTGTCTGTGGGAAAGCAGTGACATTATTAAACATAAAAGCACAGGTTTCTGATTGGTTGAAATTTCTTTTCAGAATAGTGTCATATTTTGATTTGAGTTGTAACACACGCACACGGGTGTGTTTATTCATAACAGACTGTTGCTGATTAATGTATGTAATGTCCACTGAAAGCCTCATTCTCAGAGCTGTTACTGTAGTAATTAACATTGTGAGTCATTTGTGAGGCATTAAAGAAATTGTTCATCCAATAAAAATTCATTGTCAGTGTTTACTTGCATGTTGCTCCAAACCCTCATGATTTTCTTATCTCTGTGGAATGCAAATAGCGTTTTTTTTTGTAATCGTTATTCCTTTTTTTATGTCATATTTGGTCACGACTATGAACTGTGTAAAAATGTGTAACTGCATAAAAATTCCTCAGTAATTTTTACATATGTGTTCCATACAGCAGCATGTGGGTTTGGAACAACATGACAATGAGTCAATCTTTGCAGACTGTCACTTCACTAAACTGTTTCTTTAAAACTGTATGCACATTCATGCAGCTGCTAAATTGCTTTATTTCCTAAACAGTTTTCTTTTTTCTGTTATATAATTGCAGCAGACAGCACAGGTGATTGTGTGACTCGCAACATCTTGTACTCGTTCTGCTCATTTTTATTATTAGCATCACATTCTGCAGTTTGTCACTCTGTGGGTGAAACGGCACCTGTCACCAAAACACAGAGATGTTTCCTGATTCTGTTCCTCATGTTCTGTTTCGGGTGTGCAACGTCTGGAATTTGTTGCCCTTTGAAGTTTTAGTTAAATCCCTGATAGTAAAGTTTATCTGAGGCTGTTTTTAACTGTCACTTATGTCGGCTAAAACAAAACATGCCTAAATTATTATCATAAGCATATAAGCATCTTCGGGACAGATGCTTTGTCACTTCCCTTGTGTAGCTTTGTGGTTTAGACTTGTTTTGTTATTTTCAATTAGTAGTACAGGAACTGTGTAAAATACAAAATCCAAATACTTACGATTTATTACAAAGATTACTAAATCCTAAAATGTGCTTTAAAGATTTTTTTGAATGGCGGAACGGACCCATTTTTCTCTTTCACTCTCTGGTGTCCTCTAGATGGCACTGTAATCACGTGATGCAGAGATTATCAGGGGTCTTGTGAGCACCTCGTGAGAAAAGGCTGCGCAATACTAATTTTAGTCATTAGACCAGTCTCTTCATCATCATCATTGACATCATCATCAGTAATATTGTTCTATAACACAATTCAGTCTTGCATGGGCCTATTTTTCTTAGGAATCTCAGGAATTTTTCTCAGTAGTCACTTTAGAGTACTCAAATTATCTGAAACTTGTCTCCGCCTCACAGATGATGCATATTGCGTACTTGTAAAGTAATTGCAAAGTCCCAAATTAAAATGTAGCGTGCAGAAGCAGGTACAGGCTGATCCGAGTCATGAGAGCTCAGGTGAGGTGCAGTGACTCAGATTTGATCACGTTGTCAAGCAGACGTGACATCAACGGGACAACGGCTGTTGATCTCTTACCTCTCATGCTGGTCCACGTGCCCAAATGCCTATTTTTATTTTTAATACCCATTTAAATAACGCTGTGTTATGCTTGTGATCAGCGTCATTCAATAACACTTCAGCGCGCTCATCTTGAGCCTTGATTGATGTACAGCACATTGAGTCACACACTTTCAAATAGACTGGCGTTCATCTCCATCTCTGTATACAGGGAATAAAGGGGCAAGATGTGTTACATTCCTGTAAACACTGTCAGTCTGAACAGAATGGAAATATAATAAAGACTTTGCGACCACTTTTAATTACTGCTGCGGAGATTTCGTTTTATTTTCCAAGGGACAATTTGCATGGAAAAGTGACGTGACGCCTTTTTAAATCTCACTGGATCTGATTGTATTGTACTGCTTATAGTCACAGCTGATTTGTCAGTATACCGTTTAGAAAACAGGCTGTTATCTCCAGTTATACTTAATGCTCTCAGGTCAGTTGTGCCATTTTGATCTCTAATGAATTGTTTATGATTGGTTATGTTTTAAAACAAATATTTCTTTAAAGTGGCTAACAAAAGTTTAACTTATGCTTAAAAGATAAAAACTTGCCAGTGGCATAATAAACTTAAATAAAGATATATTCTCTGTAAACCAGACTTTATTATCTTTAGGGCTGTTTATGTTTGGAAGATAAAAATACTGATTAGATCCTTTTTTGCTGTGATGGGACACCTGTTTTATTGGCCAAAATGTATAAGCCCTCCAGTGCCAGGTGAATCATCAGTACTTTTGTTCTGTTTTGCCAAAAGAGAAAGAGTACACGTTTTAAATGTCATTTCATATATCTTCTTAACGTTAACTTTGTAGAGCATATACAATAGATGACCTCAAAGCCAACAGACCAAAAGCCATAAAAGTCTCATTTGGATTTCAAGGACCTTTGAGCCCTAATGGTAACCACTGATCCCAAAGATTTTGTCTTTTGTTCTTCCTGAGCATGTACCAGCTGAGAGTGACTCATACCACCCCACCCCCTGCTGCTGCTGCTGCTGATGCCATACCTCAGTGTGTTCACCCACGCTCCCAACATCAGCCTGCACTGCATCCACACCGCATGGAGTGTCTGGAGATTAAAGGCTCTCGGGCCAAATCATATCTTCGCTTCCATCTCAATGACATCCAATTGCAGCCTTTATAGGAAGATCCTGTTATATATTATCAAATGTCTAACTTCAGTGCAGAATATATGAGCAGTTTGTCACAGCAGATTGCTTTCTGTGAATGTGTTTGACAGCCATAAATAAGGTTTTTTTAAATTGCTGCCTCAACATATGCTCTTTGAATATGGCCTTATAAGTTTATCTCGCTTGTGGTTCCAGAGCTGTTTTAACCACATTGCATCATGCATTCCGAGCCTCTCAGCACCTCTCTTCAAAGAAAAGAGGACAACTTTGTTTCTCAGAGCTGTTTTGGGTGAAATTGATGTTCTCTTACTGATTCTCATTATGGTTCATGAAGGGTGTTCCTCAGGGATGGATACTAAAACCATTTAATCTTTGGACTGCGAGAAAGACAGCAAGAAGCCAAATGCAAGAAATAATCAATGTTCCAGCCCTGTTTTTCCCCATGATAGCGTCCCAGATGTAGGGAGATTTCCTTGCCAATATTCACACTCATTTTTTTCTCCACAGGAGGAGCTGCGGGAACTAAGAGAGCAGCCCACTGATCCACAGGCAGAACAGGAAATCATTGACAGCATTGAGGAAGTGTACTTCTCCAGTGACTCCTTCGACATGGTGCAATACGAGCTTGAGGTGTTTGGTTTCATTCCAGAACCCCTTGTGTACCTTCTGCGAATTAAAATTGTCCCCCTATGAGGCTTGGGAATCTTTGGGCACCTCACAAATCAGTAAATACTTTGATACAGAGAGTAATGATCCAATTCAAAAACGATTTTCTAAGCATGTTTGTTTTTCAGTATTGGCTTATGGATGTCAGTTTTTGACGAGTTAAGGTGACTTGTTCCCAAGGCTTTGCTTGAAGATCGGGCTAAAATATGTTTGCTCTAAACCGCCAATAGAAATAGAATAAGTAGGTTTAGTAACCAACAGAACATGATCTTCTGACATTTAGAGTAGATATCACTGACCAACCTGTTTGTCATGATGTACGGTTTGCGTAGGCCTCCAGGGGCCTTAATTGTTTACTTAGGTTGTATCACCCTTCAAACCGATGCACATGCTGTATATTATGAGTTATCTCACCAGCTTTGGTGGTGCATTGCAAAAAGCTGCGCAGAATAAGAGTTTCAGCCAAGAGGAAAGTAATTACTCTGAGCGGTTGGCTATAAGTTTCTGTTTGTTCTGCAAGTCTACCATTCAACATTTTAAACGAGAGAAACGTTTGTTTAGGCTGTTAAAAAGCTATTATTTAGAGAGATCTTGGAATAAAATTCTGAATATATTTATATTGATGTCTTTTTTTTGTGTTCCCAACAGAAATTCCCCCCAGATCTGAACCTTCAGGAATTGGAGGAATACAGAGATAAGCTGAAGAGACAGCAAGCAGCCGTATGTATCAGATTAAGGGCTATCTTTAAAATAGATGTGTAAAATAAACTGCAAGTTGCCCCCATTTGTGATATCATTTGACACACAAAGCATCTGTTGCATCATTACCGAGAGTCAGAGCTTGTATCTCATCCTGCATCACACGTCGCAGTTTATTAGCATGTTTACCACTTTTCTGGTCTATGCAGCAGTGTTTGTCTGCATGCCAGTGCGTTCTGTCCTCATCTGGGGTGATTCGCAGTTCACTTCTGCCTTGCAGCTCTGGAAATGTTTCTTGAGAGTGTAACCCTTTCTCTTTATCTTGCTTGAAATGCTTGCTTACGCATAGCTGTCTTGTGGATCACAGGAGACACAAGATGACTCTCCCTGACGTTATCTGTTGTGGCCTGCCACAAACAGACTGTTCTATGGCAACGCAGTGGCCCCAGGGTCACTGGATGGGCCTCAGGCCCCTGCTGTCCATCCCGGTTATGACAGACAGCTGCACGTACCGTAGGAAGAGCTCTGCATGGGGCAGACTTTCCACTGAATGCCACTACTTTAAATCTGGCCATGTACATTTGCGTATTGTGATATTTTATTCATGAGAAGCATAAAGTCCTCCTCCAGTGTCATTTACATGAGAGGACATGACCTTATGGATAGTAATAGTGTATTTATGGACAATTTCTCTCGCTCTCTCCCTATTCGAATGGACTCTTCTTGCAGCAACCATATGTGGTGTCTGTGGATGTGTCGTTGGAAGCTGGCAGTTATTGTGGATTCGGTGGGTCAGTGGAAGAGAAATCCATCTGGTCTATTGGAGGTGGCAGCTTATTCTTCTGCTAACAGGCAGCTCTGGCACTTCATTGGCAGGAGCTCATCACGGAGCTAATTGCTTGTCCACAGTGTGAATAAGTCTGAGGCAGGAGCAAGTTCTCAGTGATTCTCTGCAGGGACTTTGTAGTTGTTTAACAATAAGACAGGATGCTGAATAGAACAGTAAAGCCACTGCTGTTTATTACAAGGAAAGTGGACAGTAATCTGAACATTTAAACATTAAACATTTCAGTTCATACTGGGGTGGAATGGGGTTCCCGAATAAGGGGTACGACAGAGGGTACAAAAACGGGTACATTTTGATTTGGGACTTTGAGACATAAATTGAGGCTTTAAAATATTATGGTGTTTAAAAGGTTAGAATAGTTACTCACAATTGATCTTATGATCTTTTTGTAGTAAATGTGGAATCTAGCATAATTTAAGATAAAAAGAATACAAAGTTTGGTGATGATAAAGAAAGACTTATTGATAAGGCAAAAAAAGCTTAGGAATCACAGCTCTATGATATAGCCTTTATAATATAGCATTAGAGCCCCATGAATAGTGTCCACAGTCCTGTGTGTGTCTTAGAAATGCAAAATAATAATGTCGGAACCTGGTGGGAGGTCTGGGGTAATTGGGTCATAACATTTTAATTTCTTTCACCATTGTGCAGAAAGTTGTCCTGGCCTGTATTGCATTGGTAAATGACTCCAAACCAAGTTTAATGTTCCACAAAAACAAGGGATTTATAATAAACAAAAGTGCATTAGAGCAGAATTCTCTAAACAGAATTCCTACAGTGCATGTTTTACTATTTACAGGGTTAAGAAGAAACATGGACAAGAACGGTACAAGATAATGGAATTCATCAAAACAATACCAGCTCTAACAAACACGTTACTTCTGTAATCTGTCTATGAGGAAAAAGCAATAATAGTTTTTATAGTTACAGTCTGTGGTTATCTCTGTGTATTTAGAGACACAACCAGAGCATAAATACATTTAAGTAATTCATTCTTAAATGCTTTCTTTTAAGTTAGCATCACACACTGTCATTGTTTACATCTCGCAGTACAAACTTTACTCGATTGACTTTTGATGTAAGTAAAGCCATTTTAAATAGGGCCCAACAGATAACTTGTTTAGCGCACCTTTGGCCTTTAGTTGTGCTTGGGAAGTTTGTGTGCACTGGGACCTTCTTCATTTAATTGAGTTTTTCACTGTGATCTTAATTAAACGTAATGCTGTTTCGGCTGATTAGATATCTGTGAGGGAGTTGTTTCCTGTAGTCATTAGGCAAAATGAATAATATGAATGATGCATTTTATTAATTGAGTAGCATTTGTTTGTGTTCTTTTTCTTTTAAGAATGGTTGTCGTAATTGGAAAATAAGGTGGAATGAGCATGTTTGGTTTTTAACATTGTTACGGGTGTAATTTGGATTAGGAAAAAACCAGCGCTAGAGAAAATTGCAGGTTGTTTACTGCTCTGGTGCGAGCTCCGTTTAATAGATTTTAATTGGAGTTATTACCCGTGCAGGGATCAGTTTGCAGTAAGGCTCTCAGTGAACGTTAGCTTGCCTTGCTGACAGACAGCTTTGCTGGTTGTCTTCATATTTGCTCTATTGCTGCTCAGTTACAAATCCAACAGGGTGCAGTCCAGCATATGTTGGTCAGTTGGTTTCTGGTGCTGTATTTCAGAGTCTGTTCACAGTTCTCAGTTACATTCTCAGGAATATAACAACGGATGGCGGTCTTTTCACAGCTGCTTTTCTCATTCAGGTCTCAGTCTGTCCTTTGGGGTCTCTTACAGAAATGAATGACCAATAGGTGGAGCAGTGAGCTTTGTCAAAATCATGGACCCTCCTCCTGATTCGGGTTCTCTTGCTGTCATCTGTGCACCATGTGAAATGCCTTCACTCATTCAGTAAACAAATGACAGATTCTCTCAGCATTATTAACTGTGCGACGACAAATGCACTGTAGCATCAGGTCATTGCACTTTCATTTTTTCGTGAATTTTTGAGCGAATCATTAAATCAATATGTATATACGTATTCAGTTCAACATTCTGTCTGAGATCTGTTTAAGGTGTTTTTTTAATTCATCTGTTTAAAGACATGAATTAGGTTAAGTTTTACATTTTGTGTTGTTGTGCTTTTTCTAATTGTAGTGACTGCGCTAATTCCTGGAGTGATTAGAATGTGATGTAAAATGCACAAATGTCAAACAGATGTTAACCTTTAGCTTGTCCTCTCGTCTTACAGGTGTCTAAAAGAGTGGCAGACCTCATTTTGGAGAAACAGCCTTCGTATGTTAAGGTAAGCGGTCTGTCACATCGGTTTAACTATGGCACAGTTTGCAAGGAAAACAGTCAATATTTTGAAAAACTTCTCCTGGTATTTTGATTCTTACATATTTTGTGCTAAAGGTCAGAATCTTTTGCTTTCATTGAAGCACACAGGATTCTCATTTTCCTACCATTTGTCTTGTCTAATATCCTGTATCACTCACAAACTTCAGACTATGGAAATAAATCAGAATATGGCATTTCTTATTGACCTTCAGCTACATCCTAGTTACCATGGCGATTAATCCTTTAAAAAACTACATGGAATGATAAATACATTTGTTAAAAAGATCTGTGGAGTTTGTATGTGAGGCAGCGTGTATTGCGTTTCATTGATGATGTGACTGACAGATAGGCACAAGATACTTTGTGTTTCATCTCAAATGAGTATTTTCCTGTGATTAAGGATCAAAGCAGGAGTAGAAGAGCTAGCCGAGGCTCTGTGTCTGCTTGCCTCTGGTCATATTTTTCTCATCTTTAAAAATCACTTTTAATCCCTTTTGAAAACGGATCACTTTGGATTACTTTGAATTTTTTTTTGTAAGGTAATCGGAACCGGACACACTGAGCTTTAATTGAGAAAGGACTTCATCCATGCATGGCGTCATTCACTATGTTGGAAGCGTGGGGTGGAATTCTGTGTGACAGTGACATGGGGAGGGATTGATGTAGGGAGGGGGGTCTGGTTGACTGAATGATAAATGATGTAGATTTATAAAGGCAAATATTGATCTGTTTTTTGCTTCTAAACTCTTGGGAACAGTGTAATTTCAAACCTCAGAGATGCAAATTTAATTCCCTTCCCTGTTGTTCATTCTCAAACAAATTCTTTACATGTTTTAAATGATAATTTTTCCAGTCAAGACTGTTTTTTGATGCATCACATGCCACTGCACCTCTCGGTCACAATCTGTTTAGGTCTCATATCTCGAACCGTCGATACGCGACTTTAAATCTGCATCTGCATTTCCCCTCTCCTTGGCATTCAGCTGTATATGTGATGCTGGACAATAACTCAGCAGCCATCGCTATGGTGATGTGCCGTCCCTACAGATGTGCTGTCCAAGCTGTTTTGTAAGAGTATGTGTGGCGAGAGGTGAGATGAGAAAGATAGAAATGTTTTATAACTATGAAATACCCCGCAGTGCCTCTAAACATATATTTGAATTGCTAAACAAAAGAAAATGTGTTTGGTGTCAATTTACAAGATGAATGGACGGGAAGCCATAGTTTATCATTGGCAGTCAACGTTTGGTTATTAGGTAATGACATTTTACCGGCTGTCATTCTTCATTTTTTTTCCCCCAAGTGAAACAAACAAAAACAGCATTCTAGTGTCATTTCTGTGACCTTAACTTGGTCTTGCTGTTTATCATCTCCATAACCTTGCTAATGGCCTAGTTGTTGTTTGTGCCATAAAAGCTTTCACCCTCAGTCCTTTGTTTGTGCTTTATATAACACACATAATAGGCCTCAATATTTCACAGTGTTGGTCTAATATTTAAAGGGGTGATAAAATGCTTTTTGGTTTTCAGTTTAACGTGCAGAGACAATTATAGGAAAATTGTTTTGTAGGTTGACTTACATAAACACTGGCTATGCCGTGCTTTAAATACAGTATTTCTTTCTTTGTTTGACTAACATTCATATGTCTGGTGCAACCAATAGCGTTACTTTAGGGCGGGGCTGACTGTTTGGTAGTAGGAGTATTTGGGGAAACCACTTTAGAAATTATAGTTATTTGTACAATTTCGTTTGTTAATTCTAGTGAAGAAATTCCACACTTCAGCTTTAAGGTACATCACCCATTACATTTCTTTGTCCAAACTGTAATGAAGATATTTATCTGCTGACCTAAATGACAGCCTTCGTAATAGGCAGCGGAACAAACATTTAAACATTACAGCTAGAATCATTTCACAGCAAATTGCCCTTAGATATTCATATTGTCTTTTGTTATTGAGGCGCACAGTAACAAGTTTCTTGTTATTTTATACGACCTTTAAAATGTTAGCTGAATATAAAAGCTTGTCAGTGACATCAATCCTTTTAACTAGCTTCTCAAAAAGTACCATGGAACAAACTAGCCTTAAGAGTACCAGTGTCACCCTCATCAGAAGCTACTAAGGTACAAAGGCTTTGGGAAAACCCACTATGTTGTTTAAACCTGGAGATTTCTTATACAAAATCACAGACCCTGAATCAATGGGTCACAACGGCACACGTGAACAGAAAACACTATTTTTAAACTCAAATACCCAACATTGACTCCTGAAAAGTGTTTGCCGGGGGTTGTAAAGGGAGGTACTGTTATTTGTGTTTTTTCGTTTTTGAAGCTTTTACCTCCCATAAGCCTGCTGTTGCTTTGCCGCAAGCCGTTTTGCACCTCAGCGGTGTGCGTTTGTTCCGTGCTTTTCCGAGATAAGGTTGTATTTTAGCCGTCCTTTTGAACTGATTTTTGGACGATCTGTGCTGTTTGTAAATCGGGTGTTCCGTTTTGTTCTGTGCCTGTCACAGAAATAGTCAAACAGTGATACATCATATCAAAGAGTGATGTACCAAAACATTTTGAACGTTTGATTTTTGAGCAGCCTTCTGGTCTGTAATGCACTGTGTAGTTAATAATTTAGCATACGCTTTAATCCCCAAAAACGTCTCGGACACTACAGGTGCAGTGATGCAGCCTGGGCTTTTTCATGGTGCC